>BSBM01001775.1:0-7500 GCA_027924585.1 Larix kaempferi
CGGATCCTTACCTCGTTGCAGAGGGAACTTCTGGAACCGTGCACGAGCTGCTTTCTCCGGAAAGTGTGCCCTCCTCTGGAGCTTTCGGAGGACGGGCACGCCCTGCGTGTGCCTCAGGCCCCAACCTCGGTTGAATTGAACCGCTTGGATCGATCGAACCGGCACCGTTGTCCGCTTCACCTCTCCGTGCTCTTGGACCTTTAAATATCCACTGAGGAATTCCCGGGTTTCAAGGCCACGTATATCGGAAGTGCCCAACTCTAATAAGATCCATTGTAGCCGAAAAGAGAGTAAGGAGACCCTATCCGGACATCTAAGGGAGCTCGAACACCAATGAGAAATTTTGAAGACAAGATGGGTGTCAATGCATGCATACCCAACACAGGTAGTACTACGAGAACATCTTTGAAGGAACCTTGAACAAAATTAAGACAGGCGCCTTTTCCGCGGGCCAACCTGCTTCCTTTATTCTTGGTTGCTCCCCATCACTTGACTCATCCGCTCCCAGGTCGAGCTCCTCCTCGGGCGCACATGCGGCGGGCTCCCAAGGCGAGCTCAAAACGTTAAGCCGTGACCGATTCTTGTTCTTGTCTTCCACTTCCTTGTCTTGTTGCCGGGCGCTCACTTGGTGGGCGCGCTTGCGCTTGCCGGCGGACTCGTTTCTTTGGGCGCACGTGTGCGGGGCTCCCAAGGCGAGCTCAAAATGTTGCTGAGACGCGACCGGTTCTTGTTCTTATCTTCCGCCGCCTTCTCTTTTTGCCGGCGGACTCGTTTCTTTGGGCGCACCTCCGCCGGTCTTCCAAGTCGAGCTCCTCCTTGGGTGCAAATGTGCCGGCCTCCCAAGGCGAGCTCAAAACGTTGCTAGGACGTGACCGATTCGTGTTCTTCTCTTCCGTTGCCTTGTCTTTTTGCCGGGCGCTCACTTGGGTGGGCGTGCTTCCGTTTGCCGGCGGACTCGTTCCTTCGGGCGCACATGCGTCGGGCTCCCAAGGCGAGCTCAAAACGTTAAGACGTGACCGATGCCTGTCCTTGTCCGCCGTTGCCTTTTCTTTTTGCCGGGCGCTGACTTCGGCGGGCGCGCTTCCCTTTTCTGGAGATGGAGTTGTTTCTTAGGGCGCACATGTGCCTGGCTCCCAAGGCGATCTCAAAACGTTGAGCCGTGACCGATTCTTGTTCTTGTCCGTCGTTGGCTTGTCTTTTTGCCGGGCGCTCACTTGGGTGGGCGCGATTCCGTTTGCCGGCGGACTCGTTTCTTTGGGCGCACATGGGCCGGGCTCCCAAGGCGAGCTCAAAACGTTAAGCCGTGACCTGTCCTTGTTCTTGTCCGCCGTTGGCCTGTCTTTTTGCCGGGCGCTCACTTGGGTGGGCGCTCTTCCGTTCGCCGCCGGACTCGTTTCCTTGGGCTCACGCGTGCCGGGCTCCTAAGGCGAGCTCAAAACGTTAAGCCGTGACCGATTCTTGTTCTTGTCCGCCGTTGCCCCGTGTCTTTGCCGGGCGATCACTTGGGTGGGCGCGCATCCGATTTGCCGGCGGACTCGTTTCTTTGGGCGCACATGTGAAGGGCTCCCAGGGCGAGCTCAAAACGTTACGCCGTGACCAATTCTTGTTCCTGTCCGCCGTTGCCTTGTCTTTTTGCCGGGCGCTCGCTTGGGTGGGCGCGCTTCCGTTTGCCGGGGGACTCGTTTCTTTGGGCGCACAGGCGACGGGCTCGCAAGGCGAGCTCAAAACGTTAAGCCCCGACCAATTCTTGTTCTTGTCCACCGTTGCCTTGTCTTGTTGCCGTGCGCTCACTTGGGTGGGCGCGCTTCCGTTTGCCGGAGACGGAGTCGTTTCTTTGGCCGCACATGTGCCGGGCTCCCAAGGCGGGCTCAAAACGTTAAGCCGTGACCAATCCTTGTTCTTGTCCGCCGTTGCCTTGTCTTTTTGCCGGGCGCTCGCTTGGGTGGGCGCGCTTCCGTGTCCCGGCGGACTCGTTTCTTTGGGCGCACATGTGAAGGGCTCCCAGGGCGAGCTCAAAACGTTAAGCCGTGACCAATTCTTGTTCTTGTCCGCCGTTTCCTTGTCTCTTTGCCGGGCGCTCACTTGGGTGGGCGCGCTTCCGTTTGCCGGGGGACTCGTTTCTTTGGGCGCGCAGGTGACGGGCTCCCAAGGCGAGCTCAAAACGTTAAGCCGTGACCAATTCTTGTTCTTGTCCGCCGTTGCCTTGTCTTGTTGCCGTGCGCTGACTTGGGTGGGCGCGCTTCCGTCTGCCGGAGATGGAGTCGTTCCTTTGGGCGCACATGTGCCGGGCTCCCAAGGCGGCCTCAAAACATTAAGCCGCGAGCAATTCTTGTTCTTGTCCGCCGTTGGTATTTTTGCCGGGCGCTCGCTTGGGTGGGAGCGCTTCCGTTTGCCGGCGGACTCGTTTCATTGGGCTCACATGTGCCGGGCTCCCAAGGAGAGCTCAAAATGTTAAGCCGTGGCCGATTCTTGTTCTTGTCCGTCGTTGGCCTGTGCTTTTGCCGGGCGCGCACTTGGGTGGGCACGCTTCCGTTTGCCGGCGGACTCGTTTCCTTGGGCTCACGTGTGCCGGGCTCCCGAGGCGAGCTCAAAACGTTAGGCCGTGACCAATTCTTGTTCTTGTCCGCCGTTGCCTTGTCTTGTTTCCGTGCGCTCGCTTGGGTGGGCACGCTTCCGTTTGCCGGCGGAGTCGTTTCTTTGGGCTCACGTGTGCCGGGCTCCCAAGGCGAGCTCAAAACGTTAAGCCGTGACCAATTCTTGTTCTTGTCCGCCGTTGCCTTAGCTTTTTCCCGGGCGCTCACTTGGGTGGGCGCGCTTCCGTTTGCCGGCGGACTCGTTTCTTCGGGCGGCACATGTGCCGGGCTCCCAAGGCGAGCCCAAAACGTTAAGCCGTGACCAATTCTTGTTCTTGTGCGCCGTTGCCTTGTCCTTTTGCCGGGCGCTCACTTGGGTGGGCGCGCTTCCGTTTGCCGGCGGACTCGTTTCTTCCTTGGGCGCACACGTGCCGGGCTCCCAAGGCGAGCTCAAAACGTTAAGCCGTGACCAATGCTTGTCCTTGTCTGCCGTTGCCTTGTCTTTTTTCCGGGCGCTCACTCGGGTGGGCGCGCTTCCGCTTGCCGCCGGACTCGTTTCTTTGGGCGCACATGTGCCGGGCTCCCAAGGCGAGCTCAAAACGTTAAGCCGTGACCAATTCCTGTTCTTGTCCGCCGTTGCCTTGTCTTTTTGCCGGGCGCTCACTTGGGTGGGCGCGCTTCCGTTTGCCGACGGGCTCGTTTCCTTGGGCGCACATGTGCCGGGCTCGCAAGGCGGGCTCAAAACGTTAAGCCGTGACCAATGCTTGTTCTTGTCCGCCGTTGCCTTGTCTTTTTGCCCGGCGCTCACTTGGGTGGGTGCGCTTCCGTTTGCGGGCGGACTCGTTTCTTTGGGCGCACATGTGCCGGGCTCCCAAGGGGAGCTCAAAACGTTAAGCCGTGACCAATTCTTGTTCTTCTCCGCCGTTGCCTTGTCTTTTTGCCGTGCGCTCACTTGGGTGGGCGCGCTTCCGTTTGCGGGCGGAGTCGTTTCTTTGGGCGCACATGTGTCGGGCTCCCAAGGGGAGCTCAAAACGTTAAGCCGTGACCAATTCTTGTTCTTCTCCGCCGTTCCCTTGTCTTTTTGCCGTGCGCCCACTTCGGTGGGTGCACTTCCGTTTGCCGCCGGACTCGTTCCTTCGGGCGCACATGTGCCGGGCTCCCAAGGCGAGCTCAAAACGTTAAGCCGTGACCAATCCTTGTTCTTGTCCGCCGTTGCCTTGTCTTGTTGCCGGGCGCTCACTTGGGTGGGGCCGCTTCCGTTTTCCGGCGGACTCGTTTCCTTGGGCGCACATGTGCCGGGCTCCGAAGGCGAGCTCAAAACGTTAAGCCGTGACCAATGCTTGTCCTTGTCTGCCGTTTCCTTGTCTTTTTGCCGGGCGCTCACTCGGGTGGGCGCGCTTCCGCTTGCCGCCGGACTCGTTTCTTTGGGCGCACATGTGCCGGGCTCCCAAGGCGAGCTCAAAACGTTAGGCCGTGACCAATTCCTGTTCTTGTCCGTCGTTGCCTTGTCTTTTTGCCGGGCGCTCACTTGGGTGGGCGCGCTTCTGTTTGCCGACGGGCTCGTTTCCTTGGGCGCACATGTGCCGGGCTCGCAAGGCGAGCTCAAAATGTTAAGCCGTGACCAATGCTTGTTCTTGACCGCCGTTGCCTTGTCTTTTTGCCCGGCGCTCACTTGGGTGGGTGCGCTTCCGTTTGCGGGCGGACTCGTTTCTTTGGGCGCACATGTGCCGGGCTCCCAAGGGGAGCTCAAAACGTTAAGCCGTGACCAATTCTTGTTCTTCTCCGCCGTTGCCTTGTCTTTTTGCCGTGCGCTCACTTGGGTGGGCGCGCTTCCGTTTGCGGGCGGACTCCTTTCTCTGGGCGCACATGTGTCGGGCTCCCAAGGGAAGCTCAAAACGTTAAGCCGTGACCAATTCTTGTTCTTCTCCGCCGTTCCCTTGTCTTTTTGCCGTTCGCTCACTCGGGTGGGCGCGCTTCCGTTTGCCGGCGGACTCGTTTCTTTTGGCGCACCTGTGCCGGGCTCGCAAGGCGAGCTCAAAACGTTATGCCGTGACCAATCCTCGTTCTTGTCCGCTGTTGCCTTGTCTTTTTGCCGGGCGCTCACTTGGGTGGGCGCGCTTCCGTTTGCCGGTGGACTCGTTTCTTTGGGCACACAAGTGCCGGCCTCCCAATGCGAGCCGCTTCTTGGGCGCCCATGTGCCGTGCTTCCAACCCGAGCTCAAAACGTTAAGCCGTGACCGATCCTCTTTCTTGTCTTCCCCTGCCTTGTTCTTTTGCCGGGCGCTCCCTTGGTGGGCGCGCTTGCGTTGGCATTCGGACTCGTTTGTTCGGGCGCATTTGTGTCGTGCTCCCAATGCGAGCCGCTCCATGGGTGCCCATGGGCCGTGCTTCCAACCCGAGCTGAAAACGTTAAGCCCTGACCGATCCTCGTTCTTGTCTTCCGCCGCGTTGTATTTTTGCCGGGCGCTCACTTGGTGGGCGCGCTTGCGTTGGCATTCGGACTCGTTTCTTTGGGCGCACTTGTGCCGTGCTCCCAACGCGAGCCGCTCCTTGGGCGCCCATCTGCCGTGCTCCCAATGCGAGCTGCTCCTTGGGCGCCCATCTGCCTTGTGCTTCCAATGCGAGCTGTGGCATGCTTCCAACGCGAGCTGCGGCGTGCTCCCAATGCGAGCTGCGCCTTGTGCTTCCAACGCGAGCTGCGGCGTGCTCCCAATGCGAGCTGCGCCTTGTGCTTCCAACGCGAGCTGCGGCGTGCTCCCAATGCGAGCTGCGCCTTGTGCTTCCAACGCGAGCTGCGGCGTGCTCCCAATGCGAGCTGCGCCTTGTGCTTCCAACGCGAGCTGCGGCGTGCTCCCAATGCGAGCTGCGCCTTGTGCTTCCAACGCGAGCTGCGGCGTGCTCCCAACACGAGCTTGTGGCGTGCTCCCAATGCGAGCTGCTTCTTGGGCGCCCATCTGCCTTGTGCTCCCAACGCGAGCTGTGGCGTGCTTCCAACCCGAGCTGTGGCGTGCTCCCAATGCGAGCTGCTCGTTGGGCGCCCATCCGCCTTGTGCTTCCAACCCGAGCTGAAAACGTTAAGCCGTGACCGATCCGCGTTCTTGTCTTCCGTTGGCTTGTCTTTTTTCCGGGCGCTCACTTGGTGGGCGCGCTTGCGGTGGCGTGCTCCCAATGCGAGCTGCTCCTTGGGCGCCCACCTGCCTTTTGCTTCCAACCCGAGCTGAAAACGTTAAGCCGTGACCGATCCGCGTTCTTGTCTTCCGTTGGCTTGTCTTTTTGCCGGGCGCTCACTTGGTGGGCGCGCTTGCAGTGGCGTGCTCCCAATGCGAGCTGCTCCTTGGGCGCCCATCTGCCTTGTGCTCCCAACCCGAGCTGAAAACGTTAAGCCGTGACCGATCCTCGTCCTTGTCTTCCGCTGGCTTGTCTTTTTGCCGGGCGCTCACTTGGTGGGCGCGCTTGCGGTGGCGTGCTCCCAATGCGAGCTGCTCCTTGGGCGCCCATCTGCCTTGTGCTTCCAACCCGAGCTGTGACGTGCTCCCAATGCGAGCTGCTCCTTCGGCGCCCCTCTGCCTTGTGCTTCCAAACCGAGCTGTGGCGTGCTCCCAATGCGAGCTGCTTCTTGGGCGCCCATCTCCCTTGTGCTTCCAACCCGAGCTGTGGCGTGCTTCCAACCCGAGCCGTGGCGTGCTCCCAATGCGAGCTGCGCCTTGGGCGCCCATCTGCCTTGTGCTTCCAACCCGAGCTGTGGCGTGCTTCCAACCCGAGCTGTGGCGTGCTCCCAATGCGAGCTGCTCCTTGGGCGCCCGTCTGCCTCGTGCTTCCAACCCGAGCTGAAAAACGTTAAACCGTGACCGATCCTCGTTCTTGTCGTCCGCTGGCTTGTCTTTTTGCCGGGCGCTCACTTGGTGGGTGCGTTTCGTGCGAAGGGTGGTGCGGTGAACGCGCTGCTTGTCGGGTCTACCTGAAAATTGGCCTCGGGTCATTCGTAGGGTGGTCGGCTTGCGGTGTGTTGCCGTGTCCGCTTGGTAGCGCATGAGCAGTATTGACGGCAACGCTCATCTTGGGAAGGCACGGTGCAACACCGCAAGTGGTGCTTCTGTGGCTCCCAACGAGGGCTTGCTTCTTCGGTTGTTGGGTCCAAGATTTTCGGTTAAGTTACTTCGATGATGCCTATCACGCATTTCTCTTTCGGTGGAAGTGTCCTTTCGTGTGAAGGGTGGTGCGGTGAATGTGCTGCTTGTCGGGTCTGCTTGAAAATTGGCCTCGGGCCATTCGTAGGGCGGTCGACTTGCGGTGTGTTGCCGTGTCCGCTTGGTAGCGCATGAGCAGTATTGATGGCAACGCTCATCTTGGGAAGGCACGGTGCCAACACCGCAAGTGGTGCTTCTGTGGCTTGCTGTGGCTCCCAACGAGGGCTTGCTTCGTCGGTTGTTGGGTCCAAGATTTTCGGTTAAGTTACTTCGATGATGCCTATCACGCATTTCTCTTTCGGTGGAAGTGTCGTTTCGTGTGAAGGGTGGTGCGGTGAATGTGCTGTCTGCCGGGTCTGCTCGAAAAATGGCCTCGGGTCATTCGTAGGGCGGTCGGCTTGCAGTGTGTTGCCGTATCCGCTTGGTAGCGCATGAGCAGTATTGATGGCAACGCTCATCTTGGGAAGGCACTGGCAAACGAAGCCACACCAACACCGCAAGTGGTGCTCTGGTGGCTTGCTGTGGCTCCCAACGAGGGCTTGCGTCTTTGGTCTTCTTTCGGTTGCTGGGTCCAAGCTTTTCGGTTAAGTGCCTTCGATGATGCCTATCACGCACTTCTCTGCCGGTGGAAGTGTCATTTCGTGTGAAGGGTGGTGCGGCGAATGCTTTGTCTGCCGGGTCTGCCTGAAAATTGGCCTTGGGTCATTCGTAGGGCGGTCGGCTTGCAGTGTGTTGCCGTC
>BSBM01001775.1:20000-30000 GCA_027924585.1 Larix kaempferi
AACGGACCGGCACTCGACGCAGCAAGCCAAAGCGATGGGCGGAAGGGAAGGTGGACCGGACGCCAGCGGAAGAACGAACTCGGGTTCGCAGCCAAGAAACGAGCTCGGGTTCGCATCCCAGAAATGAGCTCGGGTTGGAAGCCAAGAAAGGAGCTCGGGTTGGGAGCCACGGCAGAGAGCTCGGGTCGGGAGCCAAGGGACGACGCCCAACAAAATGGACCGAAACGCGCGGATTGCGGGGGACTTGGACCAAGACCCTTTCAAATGGCACGTCGGCGGGAGGCTGACGTGGGCGCCAAGCAAGGGTGCGCCCAGGGTGGGGCCGCACCCTCCCACACGGCACCATGTATATAGGCTTAAGGCCAAAACGAAGGAGGGGGCGTTCAAGCAAGGAATTTCGGACAAGGCAAGAGACGCAGAGCTAGGGAGGCAGTCCAAGCTCTGTTCTCGCGCACGGTCCGTTCCAGCAGAATCCGGCTGCAGCAGGGTTGCGGAAGAGGCAGAACTTGGCAGGTTTTGCACCCGTTCCGGTTGCACAGTGAGACAGTTCGGCAGCATACGCGGGTTGCAGAAGTCGACGGTCCCATGGAGTTGGGACGCCCGAGCAGGGGGCAGCTCTGTCATTCTGTAATTTCTATATCTGTTGTAAGGCGTGTTGCTGGTTTGGCTCACGCCGGAGATCTGCCGAGTTTTAGGGCAACTCCGCTTGCCGTAAACAATTGATTATACAAACGATAAACGGGCTGGCCGGTTTGGCAACCCCAACTTATTCCCGCGTCGTGTTTTACTTGCGTATTGCACTCGCTGATAATTGGCTAAGTGTTGATGCTGTCTGTCGTAAACGTGCTTATGAGTTAAACGAGTAAACTGTCAAGCCGAAAAGCTTCCGCGGGTTTAGGCGTAGTCTGCCGGTGCAACGTTTGAGCTGGTCTCACCCTCAAGACGTTCCCGGGAAGTGCCGCACACCACAGTTAGTCGCTTGAGACAAGCCAGAAATTGTGGCTGTGACACATAGCCCATGCGGCACTTCCTGGGGCGAAACCAGCCCGGCAGGCCACACCCAACCCGCGGATTGCCCACGCCTCATCTCTTTAACAGTTCCTTGCTTAGCCTTTTTTTCTTGATGTGCACTTCCTACAGTAAACGCATGCCAAACACAAGAGCAAGAGATAAATGCATAGGAGGGTGGCACTCCAAACTCGGACGTGCCTAACACCCCTTTTGCAATATTCATGGTTCAAAGAGACTTTACATATAACATCGGAGGGGCTGCCACATCCCGGCACCTCATCGTGAGCCTGCCACACTGGGCAGCTCAAGATACAACATCAACTGATGGGCAATCGGCCAGTGTCCAGGCTCTACCGCAGTAGCATCCACGGTCTGCATCCGCACTCTGTCTCTGTTGCACTCGTCGCAAGCCTCCCGGCTTCCTATCGTCCGTCCCAGTCTGGGAAACCACTTCGGCATGCTGCCGTCCGTCTGCAGCCTTGCCTGCAACGATACCGCTGTCCTTCCGCAGCATCTGCCAACCAACTGGGGCGCACTCTCTCTCGTCTAACCATGCCAAGAGAGCCCCCACAAGACCGATGTCCGTCTGCAGTCCTGTCCGCACCGCACCCGCTGTCTTCCGCAGACTAGGCTGACTGCCACACGTCTAAGTCCCGGCAGAAACTTAGACTTCGCGCAGGCACCTCCCATGAGGCCAGCCGCAGGCAAAGCACCTCCACGTACTGTGGCATTCCTCCTGCGCTGCGGATCCTTACCTCGTTGCAGAGGGAACTTCTGGAACCGTGCACGAGCTGCTTTCTCCGGAAAGTGTGCCCTCCTCTGGAGCTTTCGGAGGACGGGCACGCCCTGCGTGTGCCTCAGGCCCCAACCTCGGTTGAATTGAACCGCTTGGATCGATCGAAACCGGCACCGTTGTCCGCTTCACCTCTCCGTGCTCTTGGACCTTTAAATATCCACTGAGGAATTCCCGGGTTTCAAGGCCACGTATATCGGAAGTGCCCAACTCTAATAAGATCCATTGTAGCCGAAAAGAGAGTAAGGAGACCCATATCCGGACATCTAAGGGAGCTCGAACACCAATGAGAAATTTTGAAGACAAGATGGGTGTCAATGCATGCATACCCAACACAGGTAGTACTACGAGAACATCTTTGAAGGAACCTTGAACAAAATTAAGACAGGCGCCTTTTCCGCGGGCCAACCTGCTTCCTTTATTCTTGGTTGCTCCCCATCACTTGACTCATCCGCTCCCAGGTCGAGCTCCTCCTCGGGCGCACATGCGGCGGGCTCCCAAGGCGAGCTCAAAACGTTAAGCCGTGACCGATTCTTGTTCTTGTCTTCCACTTCCTTGTCTTGTTGCGGGCGCTCACTTGGTGGGCGCGCTTGCGCTTGCCGGCGGACTCGTTTCTTTGGGCGCACGTGTGCGGGGCTCCCAAGGCGAGCTCAAAATGTTGCTGAGACGCGACCGGTTCTTGTTCTTATCTTCCGCCGCCTTCTCTTTTTGCCGGCGGACTCGTTTCTTTGGGCGCACCTCCGCCGGTCTTCCAAGTCGAGCTCCTCCTTGGGTGCAAATGTGCCGGCCTCCCAAGGCGAGCTCAAAACGTTGCTAGGACGTGACCGATTCGTGTTCTTCTCTTCCGTTGCCTTGTCTTTTTGCCGGGCGCTCACTTGGGTGGGCGTGCTTCCGTTTGCCGGCGGACTCGTTCCTTCGGGCGCACATGCGTCGGGCTCCCAAGGCGAGCTCAAAACGTTAAGACGTGACCGATGCCTGTCCTTGTCCGCCGTTGCCTTTTCTTTTTGCCGGGCGCTGACTTCGGCGGGCGCGCTTCCCTTTTCTGGAGATGGAGTTGTTTCTTAGGGCGCACATGTGCCTGGCTCCCAAGGCGATCTCAAAACGTTGAGCCGTGACCGATTCTTGTTCTTGTCCGTCGTTGGCTTGTCTTTTTGCCGGGCGCTCACTTGGGTGGGCGCGATTCCGTTTGCCGGCGGACTCGTTTCTTTGGGCGCACATGGGCCGGGCTCCCAAGGCGAGCTCAAAACGTTAAGCCGTGACCTGTCCTTGTTCTTGTCCGCCGTTGGCCTGTCTTTTTGCCGGGCGCTCACTTGGGTGGGCGCTCTTCCGTTCGCCGCCGGACTCGTTTCCTTGGGCTCACGCGTGCCGGGCTCCTAAGGCGAGCTCAAAAACGTTAAGCCGTGACCGATTCTTGTTCTTGTCCGCCGTTGCCCCGTGTCTTTGCCGGGCGATCACTTGGGTGGGCGCGCATCCGTTTGCCGGCGGACTCGTTTCTTTGGGCGCACATGTGAAGGGCTCCCAGGGCGAGCTCAAAACGTTACGCCGTGACCAATTCTTGTTCCTGTCCGCCGTTGCCTTGTCTTTTTGCCGGGCGCTCGCTTGGGTGGGCGCGCTTCCGTTTGCCGGGGGACTCGTTTCTTTGGGCGCACAGGCGACGGGCTCGCAAGGCGAGCTCAAAAACGTTAAGCCCCGACCAATTTCTTGTTCTTGTCCACCGTTGCCGTGTCTTGTTGCCGTGCGCTCACTTGGGTGGGCGCGCTTCCGTTTGCCGGAGACGGAGTCGTTTCTTTGGCCGCACATGTGCCGGGCTCCCAAGGCGGGCTCAAAACGTTAAGCCGTGACCAATCCTTGTTCTTGTCCGCCGTTGCCTTGTCTTTTTGCCGGGCGCTCGCTTGGGTGGGCGCGCTTCCGTGTCCCGGCGGACTCGTTTCTTTGGGCGCACATGTGAAGGGCTCCCAGGGCGAGCTCAAAACGTTAAGCCGTGACCAATTCTTGTTCTTGTCCCGCCGTTTCCTTGTCTCTTTTGCCGGGCGCTCACTTGGGTGGGGCGCGCTTCCGTTTGCCGGGGGACTCGTTTCTTTGGGCGCGCAGGTGACGGGCTCCCAAGGCGAGCTCAAAACGTTAAGCCGTGACCAATTCTTGTTCTTGTCCGCCGTTGCCTTGTCTTGTTGCCGTGCGCTGACTTGGGTGGGCGCGCTTCCGTCTGCCGGAGATGGAGTCGTTCCTTTGGGCGCACATGTGCCGGGCTCCCAAGGCGGCCTCAAAACATTAAGCCGCGAGCAATTCTTGTTCTTGTCCGCCGTTGCCTTGTGTATTTTTGCCGGGCGCTCGCTTGGGTGGGAGCGCTTCCGTTTGCCGGCGGACTCGTTTCATTGGGCTCACATGTGCCGGGCTCCCAAGGAGAGCTCAAAATGTTAAGCCGTGGCCGATTCTTGTTCTTGTCCGTCGTTGGCCTGTGCTTTTGCCGGGCGCGCACTTGGGTGGGCACGCTTCCGTTTGCCGGCGGACTCGTTTCCTTGGGCCTCACGTGTGCCGGGCTCCCGAGGCGAGCTCAAACGTTAGGCCGTGACCAATTCTTGTTCTTGTCCGCCGTTGCCTTGTCTTGTTTCCGTGCGCTCGCTTGGGTGGGCACGCTTCCGTTTGCCGGCGGAGTCGTTTCTTTGGCTCACGTGTGCCGGGCTCCCAAGGCGAGCTCAAAACGTTAAGCCGTGACCATTCTTGTTCTTGTCCGCCGTTGCCTTAGCTTTTTCCCGGGCGCTCACTTGGGTGGGCGCGCTTCCGTTTGCCGGCGGACTCGTTTCTTCGGGCGGCACATGTGCCGGGCTCCCAAGGCGAGCCCAAAACGTTAAGCCGTGACCAATTCTTGTTCTTGTGCGCCGTTGCCTTGTCCTTTTGCCGGGCGCTCACTTGGGTGGCGCGCTTCCGTTTGCCGGCGGACTCGTTTCTTCCTTGGGCGCACACGTGCCGGGCTCCCAAGGCGAGCTCAAAACGTTAAGCCGTGACCAATGCTTGTCCTTGTCTGCCGTTGCCTTGTCTTTTTTCCGGGCGCTCACTCGGGTGGGCGCGCTTCCGCTTGCCGCCGGACTCGTTTCTTTGGGCGCACATGTGCCGGGCTCCCAAGGCGAGCTCAAAACGTTAAGCCGTGACCAATTCCTGTTCTTGTCCGCCGTTGCCTTGTCTTTTTGCCGGGCGCTCACTTGGGTGGGCGCGCTTCCGTTTGCCGACGGGCTCGTTTCCTTGGGCGCACATGTGCCGGGCTCGCAAGGCGGGCTCAAAACGTTAAGCCGTGACCAATGCTTGTTCTTGTCCGCCGTTGCCTTGTCTTTTTGCCCGGCGCTCACTTGGGTGGGTGCGCTTCCGTTTGCGGGCGGACTCGTTTCTTTGGGCGCACATGTGCCGGGCTCCCAAGGGGAGCTCAAAACGTTAAGCCGTGACCAATTCTTGTTCTTCTCCGCCGTTGCCTTGTCTTTTTGCCGTGCGCTCACTTGGGTGGGCGCGCTTCCGTTTGCGGGCGGAGTCGTTTCTTTGGGCGCACATGTGTCGGGCTCCCAAGGGGAGCTCAAAACGTTAAGCCGTGACCAATTCTTGTTCTTCTCCGCCGTTCCCTTGTCTTTTTGCCGTGCGCCCACTTCGGTGGGTGCACTTCCGTTTGCCGCCGGACTCGTTCCTTCGGGCGCACATGTGCCGGGCTCCCAAGGCGAGCTCAAAACGTTAAGCCGTGACCAATCCTTGTTCTTGTCCGCCGTTGCCTTGTCTTGTTGCCGGGCGCTCACTTGGGTGGGGCCGCTTCCGTTTTCCGGCGGACTCGTTTCCTTGGGCGCACATGTGCCGGGCTCCGAAGGCGAGCTCAAAACGTTAAGCCGTGACCAATGCTTGTCCTTGTCTGCCGTTTCCTTGTCTTTTTGCCGGGCGCTCACTCGGGTGGGCGCGCTTCCGCTTGCCGCCGGACTCGTTTCTTTGGGCGCACATGTGCCGGGCTCCCAAGGCGAGCTCAAAACGTTAGGCCGTGACCAATTCCTGTTCTTGTCCGTCGTTGCCTTGTCTTTTTGCCGGGCGCTCACTTGGGTGGGCGCGCTTCTGTTTGCCGACGGGCTCGTTTCCTTGGGCGCACATGTGCCGGGCTCGCAAGGCGAGCTCAAAATGTTAAGCCGTGACCAATGCTTGTTCTTGACCGCCGTTGCCTTGTCTTTTTGCCCGGCGCTCACTTGGGTGGGTGCGCTTCCGTTTGCGGGCGGACTCGTTTCTTTGGGCGCACATGTGCCGGGCTCCCAAGGGGAGCTCAAAACGTTAAGCCGTGACCAATTCTTGTTCTTCTCCGCCGTTGCCTTGTCTTTTTGCCGTGCGCTCACTTGGGTGGGCGCGCTTCCGTTTGCGGGCGGACTCCTTTCTCTGGGCGCACATGTGTCGGGCTCCCAAGGGAAGCTCAAAACGTTAAGCCGTGACCAATTCTTGTTCTTCTCCGCCGTTCCCTTGTCTTTTTGCCGTTCGCTCACTCGGGTGGGCGCGCTTCCGTTTGCCGGCGGACTCGTTTCTTTTGGCGCACCTGTGCCGGGCTCGCAAGGCGAGCTCAAAACGTTATGCCGTGACCAATCCTCGTTCTTGTCCGCTGTTGCCTTGTCTTTTTGCCGGGCGCTCACTTGGGTGGGCGCGCTTCCGTTTGCCGGTGGACTCGTTTCTTTGGGCACACAAGTGCCGGCCTCCCAATGCGAGCCGCTTCTTGGGCGCCCATGTGCCGTGCTTCCAACCCGAGCTCAAAACGTTAAGCCGTGACCGATCCTCTTTCTTGTCTTCCCCTGCCTTGTTCTTTTGCCGGGCGCTCCCTTGGTGGGCGCGCTTGCGTTGGCATTCGGACTCGTTTGTTCGGGCGCATTTGTGTCGTGCTCCCAATGCGAGCCGCTCCATGGGTGCCCATGGGCCGTGCTTCCAACCCGAGCTGAAAACGTTAAGCCCTGACCGATCCTCGTTCTTGTCTTCCGCCGCGTTGTATTTTTGCCGGGCGCTCACTTGGTGGGCGCGCTTGCGTTGGCATTCGGACTCGTTTCTTTGGGCGCACTTGTGCCGTGCTCCCAACGCGAGCCGCTCCTTGGGCGCCCATCTGCCGTGCTCCCAATGCGAGCTGCTCCTTGGGCGCCCATCTGCCTTGTGCTTCCAATGCGAGCTGTGGCATGCTTCCAACGCGAGCTGCGGCGTGCTCCCAATGCGAGCTGCGCCTTGTGCTTCCAACGCGAGCTGCGGCGTGCTCCCAATGCGAGCTGCGCCTTGTGCTTCCAACGCGAGCTGCGGCGTGCTCCCAATGCGAGCTGCGCCTTGTGCTTCCAACGCGAGCTGCGGCGTGCTCCCAATGCGAGCTGCGCCTTGTGCTTCCAACGCGAGCTGCGGCGTGCTCCCAATGCGAGCTGCGCCTTGTGCTTCCAACGCGAGCTGCGGCGTGCTCCCAACACGAGCTTGTGGCGTGCTCCCAATGCGAGCTGCTTCTTGGGCGCCCATCTGCCTTGTGCTCCCAACGCGAGCTGTGGCGTGCTTCCAACCCGAGCTGTGGCGTGCTCCCAATGCGAGCTGCTCGTTGGGCGCCCATCCGCCTTGTGCTTCCAACCCGAGCTGAAAACGTTAAGCCGTGACCGATCCGCGTTCTTGTCTTCCGTTGGCTTGTCTTTTTTCCGGGCGCTCACTTGGTGGGCGCGCTTGCGGTGGCGTGCTCCCAATGCGAGCTGCTCCTTGGGCGCCCACCTGCCTTTTGCTTCCAACCCGAGCTGAAAACGTTAAGCCGTGACCGATCCGCGTTCTTGTCTTCCGTTGGCTTGTCTTTTTGCCGGGCGCTCACTTGGTGGGCGCGCTTGCAGTGGCGTGCTCCCAATGCGAGCTGCTCCTTGGGCGCCCATCTGCCTTGTGCTCCCAACCCGAGCTGAAAACGTTAAGCCGTGACCGATCCTCGTCCTTGTCTTCCGCTGGCTTGTCTTTTTGCCGGGCGCTCACTTGGTGGGCGCGCTTGCGGTGGCGTGCTCCCAATGCGAGCTGCTCCTTGGGCGCCCATCTGCCTTGTGCTTCCAACCCGAGCTGTGACGTGCTCCCAATGCGAGCTGCTCCTTCGGCGCCCCTCTGCCTTGTGCTTCCAAACCGAGCTGTGGCGTGCTCCCAATGCGAGCTGCTTCTTGGGCGCCCATCTCCCTTGTGCTTCCAACCCGAGCTGTGGCGTGCTTCCAACCCGAGCCGTGGCGTGCTCCCAATGCGAGCTGCGCCTTGGGCGCCCATCTGCCTTGTGCTTCCAACCCGAGCTGTGGCGTGCTTCCAACCCGAGCTGTGGCGTGCTCCCAATGCGAGCTGCTCCTTGGGCGCCCGTCTGCCTCGTGCTTCCAACCCGAGCTGAAAAACGTTAAACCGTGACCGATCCTCGTTCTTGTCGTCCGCTGGCTTGTCTTTTTGCCGGGCGCTCACTTGGTGGGTGCGTTTCGTGCGAAGGGTGGTGCGGTGAACGCGCTGCTTGTCGGGTCTACCTGAAAATTGGCCTCGGGTCATTCGTAGGGTGGTCGGCTTGCGGTGTGTTGCCGTGTCCGCTTGGTAGCGCATGAGCAGTATTGACGGCAACGCTCATCTTGGGAAGGCACGGTGCAACACCGCAAGTGGTGCTTCTGTGGCTCCCAACGAGGGCTTGCTTCTTCGGTTGTTGGGTCCAAGATTTTCGGTTAAGTTACTTCGATGATGCCTATCACGCATTTCTCTTTCGGTGGAAGTGTCCTTTCGTGTGAAGGGTGGTGCGGTGAATGTGCTGCTTGTCGGGTCTGCTTGAAAATTGGCCTCGGGCCATTCGTAGGGCGGTCGACTTGCGGTGTGTTGCCGTGTCCGCTTGGTAGCGCATGAGCAGTATTGATGGCAACGCTCATCTTGGGAAGGCACGGTGCCAACACCGCAAGTGGTGCTTCTGTGGCTTGCTGTGGCTCCCAACGAGGGCTTGCTTCGTCGGTTGTTGGGTCCAAGATTTTCGGTTAAGTTACTTCGATGATGCCTATCACGCATTTCTCTTTCGGTGGAAGTGTCGTTTCGTGTGAAGGGTGGTGCGGTGAATGTGCTGTCTGCCGGGTCTGCTCGAAAAATGGCCTCGGGTCATTCGTAGGGCGGTCGGCTTGCAGTGTGTTGCCGTATCCGCTTGGTAGCGCATGAGCAGTATTGATGGCAACGCTCATCTTGGGAAGGCACTGGCAAACGAAGCCACACCAACACCGCAAGTGGTGCTCTGGTGGCTTGCTGTGGCTCCCAACGAGGGCTTGCGTCTTTGGTCTTCTTTCGGTTGCTGGGTCCAAGCTTTTCGGTTAAGTGCCTTCGATGATGCCTATCACGCACTTCTCTGCCGGTGGAAGTGTCATTTCGTGTGAAGGGTGGTGCGGCGAATGCTTTGTCTGCCGGGTCTGCCTGAAAATTGGCCTTGGGTCATTCGTAGGGCGGTCGGCTTGCAGTGTGTTGCCGTCTCTGCTTGGTAGCGCATGAGCAGTATGTCTGTTACGTGACTTCGACGACGCCTATTGTGCACTTCTCCATCGGTGGAAGTGTCATTTCGTGTGAAGGGCGGTGCGGTGAATGCGTCGCATGCCGGGTCTGCCTGAAAACTGGCCTCGGGTCATTTGTAGGGCGGTCGGCTTGCGGTGTGTTGCCGTCTCCGCTTGGTAGCGCATGAGCAGTGTTGAGGGCGATGCTCGTCCCGGGATGGCACGGCAGAACAGACCTCATTTCCTCCCAAGCGGTGGTGTTTTGGGGCATTTTGTCTTCTCCCGACAAGGGCTTGCATCTTTGCCTTCTCTCGGATTACTTGTCCCTCCCGGTTGCCGGATCCAAGTGTCCAAGATGTTGCCTTCCATGCACTTCCCCGCCGATGGAAGTGTCATTTCGTGCGATGGTTGGTGCGGCTCCACTTGATAGCGCATGAGCCTTAACGTCGGCAATGCTCCCCCTTGGGAAGGCATGGGTAAACAAAAACCCATTTCAACCGCAAGTGTGGCTTGTTGCACGTTTGGTCTCCTTTCGCGTATCTTTGTCCCTCCCGGTTGTCGGTTAAATTAACTACGGCGGTGTTTCCTATCATGCACTTCTCCACTGGTGGAAGTGTCATTTCCGTGCGAAGGGTGGTGCGGTGAGTGCGTTGTTTGTCGGGTCTGCTTGAAAATTGGCCTTGGGCCATTTGTAGGGCGGTCGACTCTCAGCGTGCCG
>BSBM01001776.1:0-48604 GCA_027924585.1 Larix kaempferi
ACCCAAAAAGTGCTCACTAGCTCATTTCCCTATTCACATGACCCATTTATCCACTTTTTCACCATCAGAGCTTCTGAAACCAACAAAAGGTCACCAAAAGACCTTAGTACACCCCTTTTTCCATTAAAAAATATTATTTTTCCTAAAAAAGCATAAAAAACCCTCAAAAAGGGTCCAAATTCCCAAAAATATTAAAAGGGAATTAAAATATTATTTTTATTCAAAAAAGGAAAAAGGAGGGAAAAGTACCTAAACCATGTTGGTCAATACCATTTGGTTTCCACAAAACCACAAATGGTATTTCCCACCACCAAAACCTATAAAAAGGTGGTAGGGGCTCCTCATTTCACATCCATCCATTATCTCATCCTTATGCTGCTGAAATCTCCCCTGAGCATTTTAGCCATTGCAAACCACATTGGAGAAGAGACCATTGGAGATTGGAGTTGCTCATCCTTGGAGCCATTCAACCTCACCATTAGAGGTATTGATTCCGCAAGCACTTGCTTGCCCCATTCTTTCAATACAAATTTATTATTCTTATATGTTCTTGTTCTTGATTTTAAATTATCTTTGTTATTTGCTTAATATCTTTGCTTAGATCCATGAATAGTCTTGTTTAATTAGTTTATGGTTATTTATTTCCATTGAAACTGCTGCTACTAGTTAGCAGGTGCCCATAGCACTAAGCCTGGTTGCAAAACCGGGCCAACAGTTTTTGGCGACTCCACTGGGTTTTGAACAATAGATCTCTAGTTTTGCTTTTAATCTTAGTTTTTTATTTGTTTTTAACCTTTAGATCCATAGATCTGCCATCTTAGACAGCAGATCTATTGCTGCTCTAAGTTTTGGCCTCATTTTTTGCCATTAACAGCCCGGAATTCTTGATTTTCGGGTTCGTTTTTCGGCTTCCGTGCACGGCTTTCGCCTCATGGTTTTTAGCCTGACAGTCACGCGGTCCATCGCGGCTTTTGGCCTTTTTTCCGCGCGGTTCATCGCGGCTTTTTGGCTTTTTTCCGCGCGGTTCCCCGCGGCTTTGCGGTCATTTTCCGCGCGGCTCATTGCGACTGTGCGACAGAAACCCGCGCGGTCCATCGCGGCTTTTCTGTCAAAACCTGCGCGGTCCATCGCGGCTTTCGGCCTTTTTTCCGCGCGGTCCATCGCGACTTTTAGCCCAAAAACTGCGCGGTCCATCGCGACTTTTGGCCCAAAACCCGCGCGGTCCATCGCGACTTTTAGCCCAAAACCCGCGCGGTCCATGTGATTTTTTGGCCGCGCAGCTCAATTTTCAAACGACCATATCTCCCTTTCCCGAACTCCGTTTGAAATGATTTTTTTTTTTCAAATTGGGTGTTTTCGATCAAGGAATCCAAATATGCTATTAGATTTAAGAAATTTTCCATATAAATTTATCTAATATTGTATTTTAGTGTTATTTATCACTTAAGTTCACCCATTTTGGCTCATATTTTACAGTACTAAGATTCCAACATTGTTTACAGCCATAGGAACATTTTACTATTTAGAATGCACATGTGAAAGAAGTCTTTTTAAAAATTTTCAATTATTGAAAGAAAGATCTATTTTTGCATTTTTATCTAGATTAAAAATTTTCCTGTTTACTTCTTTAAAATCTTGCCCTTAGCAATTTCCTTGAAAAAAGAAATCCATTTATTTCTTTTAAAGAATTCTATTATTTGCTTTCATAAATCCAAAAAATCCTTTGTTTTTTGAGTTATTTTTTGAAAAGCATTTAAATTCCATTTAGTGAAAAAAGTCATAAATATTTGCTTTTTTATTTTCGAAAGATCCTTTATTTTTTGAAAATTTCCTGTAAAGCATTTACTTTTTTCAAGTTCAGTTTACAATACCTCACGTGCACTCACTCGATCACTTAATTGAACTAAGCCTTAAAACGTACCCTAATTTCAACACACTTTTAACCCCACTTAGGGAACACTAAAAGAACTCTTGTAGCTAGGTAGTATTGGGGGGATAGGTGTTCCAATAACACCCCTCAGTTATTACATCTGAGACATAGAAGTTGTCCAATTAGGGAGCTAAAATCTCTTAGTACTTTTTGGCGCGGTCACAACCGGTTTGTGGGAAGGCCTCTCCCCTAGGAGGGTTGAAGTCACGAGGATGGTTCCGGAAGCCTGAGTGGAATACCGAAATCCATTCAGTAACCAAAGGGCTACCAGTCGCAGTTCTCGGGATATCCCTGTATTGGGATATTGCGATCAAAGGACCAAATGGCAGATTTACCTTTTCTCGACGCGTCATGAACGGAGTATCCTAGTAGCCTGTCTTTAGGATTGATTACCCGGTGTCCCTCCCGGTAGGGGGATATCTAGCCATTGTCTCAGCACTCATATTGTCTGACTTGGATTTCATCACCTTGCAGAGGATATCGTTTGTTTGAGTCACAATACTTTTAGTTAGGTGTTTGCATGCTTTCAACCCACCTGTGGTCTAGTTACACCTATTTTTTCTAGGAGCTGTTTGCATGTTGGTATTCTGACCAGTTGTTTCATTCCTCCACTTATTGTAGCACAGCTGCTAGAATAAGTGCCTTTTTTGAGGTTGATTTTTTGGCCCGAGAGCCTTCTTTTTTCACTCCCCTTCTTGCACCCTTGGTTGCATTAGGGTTTTGAGTCTTTTATATATATATCACCACCTGATACTTAAACAAATTTTTTACACAAAAACCTAATTCTCACCATTGAGAATTTTAGACGCTCTCGTCGTCTACAGGGTGAACTCCCAGAGTTTAGTCCACTTGGCTCTCCACGTCATGGACGCAGAGCCCTATCCCTTGATTCGACACATCGTCAATCAACTAGACAGTCATCCGATTCTGACACACCTCAAGTCACATTTGATTTGGAGGTAGAATCCAAAAACCCCACAGAGTTACCACCAACCACCATTGTGGCTAGAACACCATTTGATCCACTGTTTACCACCACCATAGGTGAGACATCCACAGACCCTTCTGCGGCAGTGCCATCCATGGCAACGACCACCCCCCTGGGTATGCCCAACATGGGAAACACTCCACATTTAGGAATGCCCAACACAGGGCCACCTCCTGCTATAGGAATTCCCAACACAGGGCCACCACTTGTTATGGGAATGCCCAACATAGGGGTCACACCCCCTCTGGTTTCCACAAACCCTATCCCAGGAATCCCTACTGCTATTCCTAACCCAAGTGTAACCCATGTTGCACTTGGAGGCACTGGCCCATACCAGACCACACCTATTGCAGGACACATACCTGCAATACCTAGCATACCTTTAGGCGCTACTGGACCCCTACATCATACCACCATGACTAGGCATGTCCCAGTCCCAGTCACTACATCTGCTAGCTTACCGTATATGGCGAGTCTGAACTTGCCAGATTTAGCCAGGCTCACCAATGACCCCATCAGACACGATCCTACGTGGCCTCACATGCCCACCAAACTCCCCTCTGACATCCCTAAGTTCGAGGGCAAGGCAGGTGAAGACCCCCAGAACCATATCATGTCCTTCCATTTATGGTGTTCCTCCAACTCCATAGTGGATGACTCTGTCCGCCTCCGTCTATTACAGCGCACCTTCACTGGCTCTGCAGCCAAGTGGTATATCGAGCAGCCCCATGGGACGCATGCCACCTTTACCTCCCTTGCCTCGACCTTCCTGCAGTTCTTTCAGTTACCTGTCCGCTATGATGCGGGCGTCGAGATCCTACTGTCTTGCAGACAGAATACGGCCACCCACATCACTGACCACATTCATGAGTGGCGTCGACGTCGAAGCCTCTGCAAAATCAAATTAGACGACCGTATCTTCCTAGATTGGTTTCTAAAATCCCTTCTCCCTCTCATTGCGAAGGATGTGGCATCCGAAAGACCCCAGTCTGAAGAAGAGGCCATCCTCAAAGCCCAACAGTTTGATCTCATTTACTCCCAATCGGGTTATCTATATACCATTATTCCAGACGCCCCTCGGGGTGAGTCATCCCAACATAATGCGCCGAGGGCATCCCATGCCGCTGATGGCATCATTGGTCGTATGGCCTCGCATCCCCAACCCTTTTCCATTACACATCCTAGCCATGGTCCCGACCTTTTGCGGGCTACATCTCAGTCTGGAGCAACCAGTTCATATGCTCCCATGGCACATCACCATCATACCCATGGACCTTCATGTCCACCTCATTGCTTTGGTCATGCACCACCTGCATACGCCCCCCCAGCTGCACCTCAACCAGTGTACTATCCACAGCATGCTGCGGCAGCTCACCCAACACCTCCAATAGCTCAGGGTTACCAACAACCCCAGCAGGTCATTGGACCACCTCCAGCCCCACAAGCTTATTATCCACCACAACCTGCTCCCGCACCTGCGGCGAACCAAAATCCTCCCACTGCTCAAGGGCATGTGTACGCACAACAACATCAGCCCCAATACCAAAATAACCAGCGCAACCAAGGTGCGCAACAGAACCGTGGTATAGGTCATAACCACGGTAATAACCAACAACATCAGCAAGGTCCTCCACCTCCCAATCCTCTGCAGAATAACAATGCTGCTCCTCCCAACTGCAATCCGGATCAGAATCCTAGGCAGCCTAGAAATAATAACCTCAGAACAAACCACCCTTGTTCTATCTGCGGAGTCTATGGTCATTACACGCATTCTTGCCCACATTTGGAGCGAGCTCGGCAACTCTGGACCGACGATGCACATCGTCAAGGGCAAGCGGCTCCTCAGCCGCCACCCAACTCTCCACCACCTCAACATCAACCCTTGGCGCTGCAAAACCCCTTTCCAAACCAGGGTGTAGTGAACACTCAGCCGTTAGCCCCCCCTCAGGGCAACGTGCCACCACAACAGATCACTTATGCAGCCCCTGATCAACCCATGTTCGATTTAGGTACTCACCATTTGTTGATGATGTCGACTGCCGATGCCAACCTCCAAACCCAAAGGAACCAATATGGCTCCACTTCTGAAGCCCCTCCCACCGACAAAAACACTAACGTTAATCCCACAGATCAAACGTTATGTATACCTCCGGCTCCACTTGATGGTGCTTCTAAAGCACCTCACTTCCCACTTCGTCGCATCAACAATAATCCCAATGCTCGCGCTGCGTCGAATTACAACATCGTAGACGACTTAGCCCAGTCTCCTGCAGCCATGTCTGCTTTAGAGGTTTTGAAGAACTGTCCTTCGCAGCACAAAACTTTGCTCTTTGCCATCGACGCCATAGACCCCAATGATTCACAGCTGATCGCATTCGATTTAGACCAGTCTGAACCACGCCTGCCTTCCTCTTTAGCATTCCAAGTTTCCATTTCTGTTCGGAATCTTGTCATCCATCGGTGCATTATCGATGAAGGGGCCTCCACATGCGTCATGTCCACATTCGTTTGGAAGAAGTTGGGATCCCCTACTCTCCAGCAATCCACCACTGCATTACGAGCTTATGACGGCCGTTCGGCTCAACCCCAAGGTCTTTTAGCCAATGTCCCTGTCCAGCTGGTGGGTAAAACCGTGCTCATTGACATTGAGGTCATCAATGCCCAACTAGACTATAACCTTTTACTTGGTCGCAGCTACATGTATGCCATGCGGGCTGTCGCCTCATCCGTATTTCGCACCATGCAGTTCCCCCATGAGGGACGCGTGGTCAAGGTCGACCAGCTCACCTATTACGATCCCAAGGCCCCCGCCACACCGGAAAATGTTCTCCCCATGGTTGAACAACCTGTTTGTGGTGCAACTACCTCATTCATTTCCTCGGTAGGACCCGGACTTTGCTCCGAGGCGCCGATGACCTCTACATTCCAGGCCATTCCACCACCATCACCGGAGACCCAGATCGCTAACCTCTGCACTCTTTCACAAACACCCGGTAATCAACCCTCCTTGTTACCCAAACCACCATTGGTCCCTAGTCACATCGGTGTTACACCTATCCACACAATCCCCTTTCTATTTCCTCCTTCAGGTGTAGTAAGCGCCCCGGTTATGGCTACCCTTAGTCTCCCCGGGTTAACATTGGGATTACCCGTGTGGTATATTACGCCTCTCGTTCCTCCACCGACACCAAATGTCATCCTACAACAGGTACAACCCATTGTTACTTCTACCCAACCACCTCCCGGTATCATGACTCCTTCGTCGTCAACGAATCCCCCTCCATTCGTCAGGCCCACTGGGGGCAGAGGCCCACAACCATACACTGCGGTTCCCCCACCCAAGGCAGTTAAACCTCCCTCCGTATTTCGTGCTCCTCCAAAATGCTCACTGTGTGATGAGTTAGGCCATCCAACCCATCAGTGCCCACAGTTACCTGCATTGCAGGAACACATGCAAATGCTGGACGACGACCCCAACATCCCGGTGGTTAAGCTCGATCCAAACCCCATGCCTCGTGATAAATCACTGCGTACCAACCACCCATGTGCGATATGCGGTATTTATGGCCACTACTCCCACAACTGTCTTGACATCCCAGACTATCGAGCATCTCTCTACGATATGAACAATTTGGACCTAGAGACGGCACCCCCTACTATAGAGGAGATCTACCCTCCCGCATCATCATCATCCGGAGAGATTAACACCATCTACATGATCTCTTCGACTACCACTACCTCATCACTCGAGTTGACCACTCAAAGCTCCCGCAATGATGAAGAGGTTCTCGAGACTCCTACTACCTTTGATTATCCCGGGGAAGACATGCACCATCGTCCATACTTCCTCTTGGAAGAGACTTCATCCACCACCACTACCCAATCCGCGGTTGAGTCCAAGGATTTCCTTCCTACTAAAATCGACTGGTTAACGGATCCCATGGCCGATATTTCTCCCGTCATCCACATTGACATCTCTGACCCACCTGGTGCCCTTCATACCATCACATTAGGAACCTCCCACAGTGAGCATGAGATCGGAAAATACCAACAACTCTTCCAAGAATTCACTGATGTCTTTACTTGGTCAGATACCGAAATGCCTGGCCTTGACCCCGCCATTTATACGATCTCCACTGGATACCCCTCTGTCCGGTCGGCCCCTTCCATTGATCCCTTTGACACACAGGTTCAACCCTGTCAAATCGACCAGGAAACCACATGTCCACAACATGGGGGCAGGCCCAAAACCTTTCCTACTCATCATCATCGTGATCCTCGTCGGAGATACTGGGGGCATCCACCCCACAAAGGGAATCCCCCATCATCATATCATCACTTCAGTATGCCACCACGACCCACAGCCTCATGGTATAACACCCCGCCAGCAGTTGCTCAATGCCCTATTGATCTCTCTCTGAGACAACATTTGCACCACATTGACACCTCTGAGTTAGGGGGCATAATAGATTACCTCGACCCCGGGATAGGGGGCATGATCAATCATTTTGAACCTTCCCCATCATCTCTATCTCAACACCTCAATGAGCCCATCGTTCAAACCAACACATATGTGATCCACAATCACAAACCCCATGCACATAGCATGGGGGCAGGTCATTAACCCTGCTCACTTTTTCATATTCGTGATCTCAACCATTTTTGAGGTCACATGTCACTTGTATATTTGAGTTGATTTTATGCAGATAGTATTTCCCCTCGCGGGTCATCATTTCTCCCCACCACTGCATCATTGGCTTGGTGGGCTCACCTTTATTTGTAGCAATTTTTTAACCTAGTTATTTGCTTTGACCATTCCGGAGTCCTTATGACCTTCGTTTTTTGCACCATTTGTATCGCCGGATTCAGTTTTCCGCGCTCATGATGATGCTTGAGATCATTTCTCGCTCTCACCTTTAGATTTTTCGGGCATTTTTTCCATGCCCCCCACATAGCCTCGGTTTGCGTGCCACATTGGCCGTTCTCTGTTTTCGACAATCCTTATGTCACCGGATCTAGTTTTCCGCACTGATGACGATTCTTGAGACCTTTTCTCGCCCTCATCAATCCATTTTTGTTTGGTATAATTTTACCCCTTTTTCGGGCCGAGCAACCCCTTTTACGAAAAAGGCACTTAGGGAGTTTCTGTTAAGCTCTTTTCTGACTCCTACAAACAATGAAAAGATTGCCGAGCAACCTTGTTTCCTTTCATGCTCGTTAAACGTATCTGAAAGGGCGTCTACCTGGTATAAGTTTACCCCTTTTTCGGACCTTGTAAACTAATTACGAAAAATGTATACTCTAGTCACATCGACTAGAAGAGTTCTCCATCCGCATCATTTTATGCTTTTTCGGGCCTTAGAGACTAAACTTACGAAAAAGAAACACCAATAGAGTCCACTTACAGTTTTCAGACTCTCTAAACATGAAAGCAACCATGAGCATGCGCCGTCCTGGGCTCACAAAATCCACAGGACCGTACCATTTCAGAGCACACTTTTATTCCTTCTTGGAGCTCATTAAAACTACGAAGAAGGAATCAATGGTGCCTCTTGGTGCCACGACAGATCATATCTACTCATTTAGGCAGCTTCCCCATTTCGGTCGCCTTTGTTCAGAGTATTCTGCAGTATGTCACCTTGATAATTCCTCGACGACACCTCTCAGCTCGTCCTCCCCCCCCCAGAGTCAATATATACCAATCAGTCAAAGCAATGATCCCCACACCTACAAGTCAGTTCCCTACGCTGCCAGGTCAACCATGTCATCATGCTCTGAACAAAGGAAGTTTGAGTCTATCCATTTTTTGACCCAGTTATTTCCCATCCCCACAAGTATGTTAGCCCTACCATCAGTACTACATCACTTCAGTTCTACACCTCGCGCTCCTATCAAGGAAACATCATTGCCTTGTTAGTTGCTGGTCTCCCTCTGTCGACGACAACCACATTGATTCCAGAGGATAGACCTAGAGGTCCCTGTGTCTTGGACTCATTACCATTTATGATGAGTGCCTATGAATCATTTCGAGAGGAATCCTCAGTCCCTATCCCAATGGTTGTTTCTCACATGCTCGACTTCAACACCTTGATCGCATCGTTGAGACTCGCACAGGGTATTGGTCCGTTCAGTTATTAGTCGAAGACCCCGGATACCACCTGACTCCTCCACATTTGAGAGTCTACCTATGGATAAACCAGTTACATTTTTTCTATAGATATCCGGGTTGCGTATGGCGACAGTATTCCAGATGGCTCACAGTCATTGAATCCATACAGATGTTGGACACCTTCAGTTTCAGCATTTCAACAGTTATTCCAGTGTATCAGTTATTGAGATCAGCCATGATCATGAGTATATCCCACAATAAGGTCCCCTCTGGACCATTATGATGTACCAGTATATTTCTTTACGTATTAGATCCCCCTTCTTGGGACTAATTGTTTTGTATATGTCTTGATACGATCATGGGAATGCCCGCCTCGTCCTTTATCAGAGATTATACCTCATTCATATTGAGGCCATGTAATATTTTTTTATTTTTGTAGCTTCCAAGGGCCGTGGCTCCAGTCTCCAACCGGTCTCTTCTCTCCCCTAAAACCCCAGAAAAAGACAAATGAACTATGATGTCTATCGGCCATACGATGAGCTCCTGCCCTCACACATCAGGGGGCAATCTGTTAACACCCAAAAAGTGCTCACTAGCTCATTTCCCTATTCACATGACCCATTTATCCACTTTTTCACCATCAGAGCTTCTGAAACCAACAAAAGGTCACCAAAAGACCTTAGTACACCCCTTTTTCCATTAAAAAGATTATTTTTCCTAAAAAAACATAAAAAAACCCTAAAAAAGGGTCCAAATTCCAAAAATATTAAAAAGGGAATTAAAATATTATTTTTATTCAAAAAAGGAAAAAGGAGGGAAAAGTACCTAAACCATGTTGGTCAATACCATTTGGTTTCCACAAAACCACAAATGGTATTTCCCACCACCAAAACCTATAAAAAGGTGGTAGGGGCTCCTCATTTCACATCCATCCATTATCTCATCCTTATGCTGCTGAAATCTCCCCTGAGCATTTTAGCCATTGCAAACCACATTGGAGAAGAGACCATTGGAGATTGGAGTTGCTCATCCTTGGAGCCATTCAACCTCACCATTAGAGGTATTGATTCCGCAAGCACTTGCTTGCCCCATTCTATCAATACAAATTTATTATTCTTATATGTTCTTGTTCTTGATTTTAAATTATCTTTGTTATTTGCTTAATATCTTTGCTTAGATCCATGAATAGTCTTGTTTAATTAGTTTATGGTTATTTCTTTCCATTGAAACTGCTGCTACTAGTTAGCAGGTGCCCATAGCACTAAGCCTGGTTGCAAAACCAGGCCAACAGTAATCTTTTTTAATGGAAAAAGGGGTGTACTAAGGTCTTTTGGTGACCTTTTGTTGGTTTCAGAAGCTCTGATGGTGAAAAAGTGGATAAATGGGTCATGTGAATAGGGAAATGAGCTAGTGAGCACTTTTTGGGTGTTAACAGTAGGTTTTGGGTAATTGCGGGTATGGGGTAGGATAGGGTTTCAGGGAAAGAAAGAGATAAATATTAGGGTGGGAGGAGTGTTAGGGGGATATGGGTTTAGAAGAAGAAGTAGGGGGAGGAGGGGGATTGAGGGAGGGAAATAAATATAGATTGGGGAGGGAGAGGGGTAGGGGTGTATGGATAATTAGAGTAGATATAGAGAAGTGGGGGTATAACATGGGTTAGATAAAGAGAGAGAGGGGGGTGTTAGGAGGTCGCGAGAGAGAGGGATAAAGAGGTGGAGATTATTTGTAGGTGTAGGAGTAGGGGAGAGAGAGTGAGAGTGGGTGTTAGTAATGGTGATGGGGAATATTAGAGAGAGAGAGAGAGAGAGAGAGGGGGGATATAGGTATGGGGAGGACTAGGGGGAAGAGGGAGTGATAGAGAGAGAGAGAGGGAGAGAGGTGGTTAGTTGTAGAGGGGGATTAGGGGTGAGATAGAGAGAGAATTTTTGGGTGTTAGAAGAGATAAATCTAGGGGGAGGGGGGGCTGGTGTGGTTGATTATGGGTAGGGTTGGAAGGAATATGGGGGAGAGAATATATATATGTCCATAAGGGGTAGGGGACAGGTGCTTAGAGAAATTAGAGAGAAGGGGGGTAGAAGGTCGAGGTAGAGAGAGAGAGAGAGTGGAAATTTGGGAGAGTTTTAGGGGGAGAGATGGAGGCTTATAGGTAGTGAGATCATGTAATAGAGAGGAGAGGGTATTAGGGGGTTGGCAGCGAGAGAGAGTGGTGGGGGTTTGGTATAAATGATGGATTAGGGTAGAGAGAGAGTGACAGATGGGGTTTGTAACTTTTTAAGTGTTAGGGGAAGAGGGGGGAGATAAAGAGAGGGGTTAGAGAAAATGGGGTGTATAGGGTGTTCGAAGAGAGAGAGAGATAGAGAGAAATGGGGGGTGCAATTAATGTTATGGGGTTGAAAGAGCGAGAGTGTGGTGAGGTTTACGGATAGCTAGAGGAGTAGACAAGTGTGTTATTGTGTGTTTTTGTGTCATGTGAGAGAGAGATAGATTAGGGTAATTTATAAGGGAGCGAAATTAGGAGATAGAAAGAGAGGGGGTTTAGGGGGTTATAGGAGTAGGAGAGAGAGATGGGGGGACGATGGGGTTGTTATGGGTAGGGAGAGTAGGAGGGGGTGTAGGGAGATAGAGAGGGTGTTAGCTAAAGTGAGAGTGTGTGTGAGAGAGAGAGATAGAGGGGTGGGTATTAAGTGGAGGTGGAGGAATATGGGAGATACAGAGTGAGAGAGGGTGTTAGTAAGGGCTAGGGAAAAGAAGAGAGAGAGAGAGAATCAAATGTGTTATGGGGTTTGAAGGGAGAGGGAGGGAGATTTGGAGATACATATGGAGTGAGGGTTAGTGGAAGAGGAGTAGGATAGAGATAAAGTGGCTTAGGGAATGTAACAGTGGGGTTAGGGAGAGAGAGGGAAGGTCAGGGGTATTGAGAGTGAGAGAGAGGGATGGGTCTAGGTGTAGGTGGAGGAGTAGGGTAGAGAAAGAGTGAGAAATGGGGTTTGTAGGGGTTAGGGGAAGAGATAGAGAGAGAGAGAGAGGGCATTAGTAATGGTTAGAGAGGGGAAACAAGAAGGAGAGAGAGTAGGATGGTGGTTATTGGTAGGGGGAGGAGTAAGGATATGAGTGTGTGTGAGAGAGAGAGAGAGAGGGAGAGAATAGGGGGTGGGGCGACTGTTAGGAGGTAGGGAGAGATAGAGGGTGGTGGGGGATAGGGGTAGGTGGAGTAGTTGAGAGAGAGATAGATAGGGAGAGATATAGATATGGGGTTGAGGGGGGATGGTGTGGGTTATTACAAGTAGGGAGGATGAGGGGGGTTGGGGGAGAGAAAGAGAAATAGATCATAGTGGAGGGAAAAGGTTAGGGGTTTAGGGAATACTAGGGAAGTTAGAAATAAGGGGGTATATTGTGGATGGATAAATAGACAAATAGAAAGATAGAGATGAGGGATGAGTTGGTGTCGGAGGTATGGGGATGAGTAGGGGTTGAGAGAGTGAGAGAAGGAGTAATTAAGGGTGTGTGTGTGTGTGTGTGTGAGAGAGAGGAAGGAGGTTAGTTGTAGGGGAGGAGTAGGTGGATGAGAGAGAGAGAGAGAGAGAGAGAGATTATGGGAGGGGGTGTGTTAGGTGGTTTTGAGAGATAGATGGATAAATAGATACATAGATAGAGAGAGAGATAGAGAGATAGAGAGATAGATAGATTGATTGAGAGAGAGATAGAGAGAGTCAAGGTCGGGGGGTGGAGGTGTCGATGATTAGTTTTATGGGATAGTAAGGTGGTTGGGGGATATAAATATATAGATATCACAGTGGGGGACGGGAGCTAGGAATCTTAGGGAATTTAGAGAGAAGTAGGGGGGTAGAGAGAGAGAGAGAGACAGAGATTGCGGGTAGTAAGTGGTAAGCGGTTGGGAGAAGGGTATTAGGGAGGGTGCTATGGTGTTTTGGGAGAGGGAGAGAGAGAGAATTGGGGGTCAGGTGTAGGTGGAGGAGTTGCAGAGAGAGAGAGAGAGATGGGGGTTAATAAGGGTTTTTTTGAAGAGGTGAGGGGGAGGGAAGTGTACGAGGTATTAAGGATAGAGGGATGAGAGAGAAATATAGGGGTTTAGTAAGAGTCTGGGAGTAGAAGGGAGAGAGAGAGAGAGGTGGGTGGTTAGTTATAGGGAAGTAGAAGGGGGGTGTGCAAGATAGAGAAATATAGAGAGAGATAATGAGGGGGCCAGGCGTGGTTTCTATTTGGTTTTTGGGAGAGAGAGGGAGGGGGGGCTGGAGGTAGGAGGAGGAGTAGGGAGGTGTGTGTGTGTGTGTGTGTGTGTGCGTGTGTGTGTGTGTGTGTGTGTGTGTGGGAGAGAGAGAGAGAGAGACCTGGGAGGTAAGGGGGAGGGTTTGGGTAATTACGGGTATGGGGTAGGATAGGGTTTCAGGGAAAGAAAGAGATAAATATTAGGGTGGGAGGAGTGTTAGGGGGATATGGGTTTAGAAGAAGAAGTAGGGGGAGGAGGGGCATTGAGGGAGGGAAATAAATATAGATTGGTGAGGGAGAGTGGTAGGTGTGTATGGATAATTAGAGTATATATAGAGAAGTGGGGGTATAACATGGGTTAGATAAAGAGAGAGAGGGGGGTGTTAGGAGGTCGGGGGACAGAGGGATAAAGAGGTGGAGATTATTTGTAGGTTTTGGAGTAGGGGAGAGAGAGTAAGAGTGGGTGTTAGTAATGGTGATGGGGAATATTAGAGAGAGAGAGAGAGCGGGGGGATATAGGTATGGGGAGGACTGGGCGAAGAGGGAGTGATAGAGAGAGAGAGAGGGAGAGAGGTGGTTAGTTGTAGAGGGGGGATTAGGGGTGAGATAGAGAGAGAGTTTTTGGGTGTTAGAAGAGATAAATCTAGGGGGAGGGGGGGATGGTGTGGTTGATTATGGGTAGGGTTGGAAGGAATATGGGGGAGAGAAATATATATACGTCCATAAGGGGTAGGGGACATGTGCTTAGAGAAATTAGAGAGAAGGGGGGTAGAAGGTCGAGGTAGAGAGAGAGAGAGAGTGGAAATTTGGGAGAGTTTTAGGGGGAGAGATGGAGGCTTATAGGTAGTGAGATCATGTAATAGAGAGGAGAGGGTATTAGGGGGTTGGCAGCGAGAGATATTGGTGGGGGTTTGGTATAAATGATGGATTAGGGTAGAGAGAGAGTGAGAGATGGGGTTTGTAACTTTTTAAGTGTTAGGGGAAGAGGTGGGAGATAAAGAGAGGGGTTAGAGAAAATGGGGTGTATAGGGTGTTGGAAGAGAGAGAGAGATAGAGAGAGATGGGTAGTGCAATTAATGTTATGGTGTTGAAAGAGCGAGAGTGTGGTGAGGTTTACGGATAGCTAGAGGAGTAGACAAGTGTGTTATTGTGTGTTTTTGTGTCATGTGAGAGAGAGATAAATTAGGGGTAATTTATAAGGGAGGGAAATTAGGAGATAGAAAGAGAGAGGGGGGTTAGGGGGTTATAGGAGTAGGAGAGAGAGATGGGGGGAAAAGAAGAGAGAGAGAGAGAGAGAGAGAATCAAATGTGTTATGGGGTTTGAAGGGAGAGGGAGGGAGATTTGGAGATACATATAGAGTGAGGGTTAGTGGAAGAGGAGTAGGATAGAGATAAAGTGGCTTAGGGAATGTAACAGTGGGGTTAGGGAGAGAGAGGGAAGGTCAGGGGTATTGAGAGTGAGAGAGAGGGATGGGTCTAGGTGTAGGTGGAGGAGTAGGGTAGAGAAAGAGTAAGAAATGGGGTTTGTAGGGGTTAGGGGAAGAGATAGAGAGAGAGAGAGAGGGCATTAGTAATGGTTAGAGAGGGGCAACAAGAAGGAGAGAGAGTAGGATGGTGGTTATTGGTAGGGGGAGGAGTAATGATATGAGTGTGTGTGTGTGAGAGAGAGAGAGGGAGAGAATAGGGGGTGGGGCGACTGTTAGGAGGTAGGGAGAGATAGACGGTGGTGGGGGATAGGGGTAGGTGGAGTAGTTGAGAGAGAGATAAACAGGGAGAGATACAGATATGGGGTTGAGGGGGGACGGTGTGGGTTATTACAAGTAGGGAGGATGAGGGGGGTTGGGGGAGAGAAAGAGAAATAGATCATAGTGGAGGGAAAAGGTTAGGGGTTTAGGGAATACTAGGGAAGCTAGAAATAAGGAGGTATATTGTGGATGGATAAATAGACAGATAGAAAGATAGGATGAGTTGGTGTCGGAGGTATGGGGATGAGCAGGGGATGAGAGAGTGAGAGAAGGAGTAATTAAGGGTGTGTGTGTGTGTGTGCGAGAGAGAGAGGAAGGAGGTTAGTTGTAGGGGAGGAGTAGGTGGATGAGAGAGAGAGAGAGAGAGATTATGGGAGGGGGTGTGTTAGGTGGTTTTTGAGAGATAGATGGATAAATAGATACATAGATAGAGAGAGAGATATAGAGATAGAGAGATAGATAGATTGATTGAGAGAGCGATAGAGAGAGTCAAGGTCGGGGGGTGGATGTGTCGATGATTAGTTTTATGGGATAGTAAGGTGGTTGGGGGATATAAATATATAGATATCACAGTGGGGGACGGGGGCTGGGAATCTTAGGGAATTTAGATAGAAGTAGGGGGGTAGAGAGAGAGACAGAGACAAAGATTGCGGGTAGTAAGTGGTAAGCGGTTGGGAGAAGGGTATTAGGGAGGGTGCTATGGGGTTTTGGGAGAGGGAGAGAGAGAGAATTGGGGGTCAGGTGTAGGTGGAGGAGTTGCAGAGAGAGAGAGAGAGATGGGGGTTAATAAGGGTTTTTTTGAAGAGGTGAGGGGGAGGGAAGTGTAGGAGGTATTAGGGGTAGAGGGATGAGAGAGAAATATAGGGGTTTAGTAAGAGTCAGGGAGTAGAAGGGAGAGAGAGAGAGAGGTGGGTGGTTAGTTATAGGGAAGTAGAAGGGGGGTGTGCAAGATAGAGAAATATAGAGAGAGATAATGAGGGGGCTAGGCGTGGTTTCTATTTGGTTTTTGGGAGAGAGAGGGAGGGGGGGCTGGAGGTAGGAGGAGGAGTAGGGAGGTGTTTGTGTGTGTGTGTGTGTGTGCGTGTGTGTGTGTGTGTGTGTGTGTGTGTGTGTTTGTGTGTGAGAGAGAGAGAGAGAGAGAGACGTGGGAAGTAAGGGGGAGGTTTTGGGTAATTACGGGTATGGGGTAGGATAGGGTTTCAGGGAAAGAAAGAGATAAATATTAGGGTGGGAGGAGTGTTAGGGGGATATGGGTTTAGAAGAAGAAGTAGGGGGAGGAGGGGCATTGAGGGAGGGAAATAAATATAGATTGGGGAGGGAGAGGGGTAGGGGTGTATGGATAATTAGAGTAGATATAGAGAAGTGGGGGTATAACATGGGTTATATAAAGAGAGAGAGGGGGGGTGTTAGGAGGTCGGGGGAGAGAGGGATAGAGAGGTGGAGATTATTTGTAGGTGTTGGAGTAGGGGAGAGAGAGTGAGAGTGTGTGTTAGTAATGGTGATGGGGAATATTAGAGAGAGAGAGAGAGAGAGAGAGGGGATATAGGTATGGGGAGGACTACAGGGAAGAGGGAGTGATAGAGAGAGAGAGAGGGAGAGAGGTGGTTAGTTGTAGAGGGGGGGATTAGGGGTGAGATAGAGAGAGAATTGTTGGGTGTTAGAAGAGATAAATCTAGGGGGGGAGGGGGGATGGTGTGGTTTATTATGGGTAGAGTTGGAAGGAATATGGGGCAGAGAAATTATATACGTCCATAAGGGGTAGGGGACAGGTGCTTAGAGAAATTAGAGAGAAGGGGGGTAGAAGGTTGAGGTAGAGAGAGAGAGAGTGGAAATTTGGGAGAGTTTTTAGGGGGAGAGATGGAGGCTTATAGGTAGTGAGATCATGTAATAGAGAGGAGAGGGTATTAGGGGGTTGGCAGCGAGAGAGAGTGGTGGGGGTTTGGTATAAATGATGGATTAGGGTAGAGAGAGAGTGAGAGATGGGGTTTGTAACTTTTTAAGTGTTAGGGGAAGAGGGGGGAGATAAAGAGAGGGGTTAGAGAAAATGGGGTGTATACGGTGTTGGAAGAGAGAGAGAGATAGAGAGAGATGGGGGGTGCAATTAATGTTATGGGGTTGAAAGAGCGAGAGTGTGGTGAGATTTACGGATAGCTAGAGGAGTAGACAAATGTGTTATTGGGTGTTTTTGTGTCATGTGAGAGAGAGATAGATTAGGGGTAATTTATAAGGGAGGGAAATTAGGAGATAGAAAGAGAGAGGGGGGTTAGGGGGTTATAGGAGTAGGAGAGAGAGATGGGGGGATGATGGGGTTGTTATGGGTAGGGAGAGTAGGAGGGGGTGTAGGGAGATAGAGAGGGTGTTAGCTAAAGTGAGAGTGTGTGTGAGAGAGAGAGATAGAGGGGTGGGTATTAAGTGGAGGTGGAGGAATATGGGAGATAAAAAGTGAGAGAGGGTGTTAGTAAGGGCTAGGGAAAAGAAGAGAGATAGAGAGAGAGAATCAAATGTCTTATGGGGTTTGAAGGGAGAGGGAGGGAGATTTGGAGATACATATAGAGTGAGGGTTAGTGGAAGAGGAGTAGGATAGAGATAAAGTGGCTTTGGGGAATGTAACAGTGGAGTTAGGGAGAGAGAGGGAAGGTCAGGGGTATTGAGATTGAGAGAGAGGAATGGGTCTAGGTGTAGGTGGAGGAGTAGGGTAGAGAAAGAGTGAGAAATGGGGTTTGTAGGGGTTAAGGGAAGAGATAGAGAGAGAGAGAGAGGGCATTAGTAATGGTTAGAGAGGGACAACAAGAAGGAGAGAGAGTAGGATGGTGGTTATTGGTAGGGGAAGGAGTAAGGATATGTGTGTGTGTGTGAGAGAGAGAGAGAGGGAGAGAATAGGGGTGGGGCGACTGTTAGGAGGTAGGGAGAGATAAAGGGTGGTGGGGGATAGGGGTAGGTGGAGTAGTTGAGAGAGAGATAGACAGGGAGAGTTATAGATATGGCGTTGAGGGGGGACGGTGTGGGTTATTACAAGTAGGGAGGATGAGGGGGGGTTGGGGGAGAGAAAGAGAAATAGATCATAGTGGAGGGAAAAGGTTAGGGGTTTAGGGAATACTAGGGAAGTTAGAAATAAGGGGGTATATTGTGGATGGATAAATAGACAGATAGAAAGATAGAGATGAGGGATGAGTTGGTGTCAGAGGTATGGGGATGAGTAGGGGATGAGAGAGTGAGAGAAGGAGTAATTAAGGGTGTGTGTGTGTGTGTTGTGCGAGAGAGAGAGGAAGGAGGTTAGTTGTAGGGGAGGAGTAGGTGGATGAGAGAGAGAGAGAGAGATTATGGGAGGGGGTGTGTTAGGTGGTTTTGAGAGATAGATGGATAAATAGATACATAGATAGAGAGAGAGATAGAGAGATAGAGAGATAGATAGATTGATTGAGAGAGAGATAGAGAGTGTCAAGGTCGAGGGGTGGAGGTGTCAATGATTAGTTGTATGGGATAGTAAGGTGGTTGGGGGATATAAATATATAGATATCACAGTGGGGGACGGGGGCTGGGAATCTTAGGGAATTTAGAGAGAAGTAGGGGGGTAGAGAGAGAGAGAGAGACAGAGATTGCGGGTACGGGTAGTAAGTGGTAAGCAGTTGGGAGAAGGGTATTAGGGAGGGTTCTATGGGGTTTTGGGAGAGGGAGAGAGAGAGAATTGGGGGTCAGGTGTAGGTGGAGGAGTTGCAGAGAGAGAGAGAGAGATGGGGGTTAATAAGGGTTTTTTTGAAGAGGTCAGGGGGAGGGAAGTGTAGGAGGTATTAGGGGTAGAGGGATCAGAGAGAAATATAGGGGTTTAGTAAGAGTCAGGGAGTAGAAGGGAGAGAGAGAGAGAGGTGGGTGGTTAGTTATAGGGAAGTAGAAGGGGGGTGTGCAAGATAGAGAAATATAGAGAGAGATAATGAGGGGGCCAGGCGGGGTTTCTATTTGGTTTTTGGGAGAGAGAGGGAGGGGGGGCTGGAGGTAGGAGGAGGAGTAGGGAGGTGTGTGTGTGTGTGTGTGTGCGTGTGTGTGTGTGTGTGTGTGAGAGAGAGAGAGAGAGAGAGAGAGGGAGAGAGACATGGGAGGTAAGGGGGAGGGTTTGGGTAATTACGGTTATGGGGTAGGATAGGGTTTCAGGAAGAGAAATAGATAAATATTAGGGTGGGAGGAAGTTTGGGGGGATATGGGTTTAGAAGAAGAGGTAGGGGGAGGAGGGGGTTTGAGGGAGGGAAATAAATATATATTGGGGAGGGAAAGGGGTAGGGTTTTATTGATAATTATAGTAGATATAGAGAAGTGGGGGTATAACATGGGTTAGATAAAGAGAGAGCGGGGGTGTTAGGAGGTCGGGGGAGAGAGGGATGAAGAGGTGGAAATTATTTGTAGGTGGTGGACTAGGGGAGAGAGAGTGAGAGTCGGTGTTAGTAAGGGTTAAGGGGAATATTAGAGAGAGAGAGAGAGAGGGGATATAGGTATGGGGAGGACTAGGGGGGAGAGGGAGTGAGAGAGAGGTTAGTACAATTAAAGAGAGAGAGAGAGAGAGAGAGAGAGAGAGAGAGAGGTGGTTAGTTGTAGAGGGGGGATTAGCGGTGAGATAGAGAGATAGAGAGAGAATTTGGGGGTGTTTGAAGATATAAATCTAGGGGGAGGGGGGGATGGTGTGGTTGATTATGGGTAGGGTTGGAAGGAATATGGAAGAGAAAAATATATATACATCCATAAGGGGGAGGGGACAGGTGCCTAGAGAAATTAGAGAGTAGGGGGGTAGAAGGTCGAGGTTAGAGAGAGAGAGAGACAAAATTTGGGAGAGTTTTAGGGAGAGAGATGGAGGCTTATAGGTAGTGAGATCATATAAGAGAGAGGAGAGGGTATTAGGGGGTTGGCAGCTAGAGAGAGGGGTGGGGGTTTGGTATAAATGAAGGATTAGGGTAGAGAGAGAGTGAGAGATGGGGTTTGTAACTTTGTAAGAGTTAGGGGAAGAGGGGTGAGAGAAAGAGAGGGGTTAGAGAAAATGGGGTGTATAGGGTGTTGGAAGAGAGAGAGAGAGAGAGAGAAGGGGGGTGCAATTAATGTTATGGGGTTGAAAGACCGAGAGTGTGGTGAGGTTTACGGGTAGCTAGAGGAGTAGACAAGTGTGTTATTGTGTGTTTTTGTGTCATGTGAAGGAGAGATAGATTAGGGGTAATTTATATGAGAGGGAAATAAGGAGAGATAGAAAGAGAGAGGGGGGTTAGGGGGTTACCGGAGTAGGAGAGAGAGATGGGGGGACGACAGGGTTGTTATGGGTATGGAGAATAGGTTAGGGTGTAGGGAGATAGAGAGGGTGTTAGCTATAGTGAGAGTGTGTGTGTGAGAGAGAGATAGAGGGGTGGGTATTAAGTGGAGGTGGAGGAATATGGGAGATACAGCGGGAGAGAGGGTGTTAGTAAGGGCTAGGGTAAAGAAGAGAGAGAGAGAGAGATTCAAGTGTGTTAGGGGGTTTGAAGGGAGAGGGAGGGATTGGTATTGAGTTCTAAGGGGAGGGAGATTTGGAGATACATATAGAGTGAGGGTTAGTGGAAGAGGAGTAGGATAGAGATAAAGTGGCTTAGGGAATGTAAGAGTGGGGTTAGGGAGAGAGAGGGAAGGTCAAGTGTATTGGGAGTGAGAGAGAGTGGGGTATTAAGCAGTTAGATTAGAGAGACAGGGATGGGGGCTAAGTGTAGGTGGTGGAGTAGGGTAGAGAAAGAGTGAGAAATGGGGTTTGTAGGGGTTAGGGGAAGAGAGAGAGAGAGAGAGAGAGAGGTGTTAGAGGTAGGGAAAGGAGTAGGGGGATGAGAGAGTGAGAGAGGGCATTAGTAATGGTTAGAGAGGGGCAACAAGAAGGAGAGAGAGTAGGATGGTGGTTAGTTGTAGGGGGAGGAGTAAGGATATGTGTGTGTGTGTTTGTGTGTGTGTGAGAGAGAGAGAGAGAGAATAGGGTTGGGGGAGAGAAAGAGAAATAGATCATAGTGGAGGGAAAAGGTTAGGGGTTTAGGGAATACTAGGGAAGTTAGAAGTAACGGGGTATATTGTGGATGGATAAATAGGCAGATAGAAAGATAGAAATGGAGGATAGTTGGTGTCAGAGGTATGTGGATGAGTAGGGGGTGAGAGAGTGAGAGAAGGAGTAATTAAGGGTGTGTGTGTGTGTGTGTGTGTGCGAGAGAGAGAGAGAGAGAGAGAGAGAGAGAGGAAGGAGGTTAGTTGTAGGGGAGGAGTAGGTGGGTGAGAGAGAGAGAGAGAGATCATGGGAGGGGGTGTGGTAGGTGGTTTTGAGAGATAGATGGATAAGTAGATACATAGACAGAGAGAGAGATAGAGAGATAGAGAGATAGATAGATTGATTGAGAGAGAGAGAGAGAGTCAAGGTCGGGGGGTGGAGGTGTTGGTGATTAGTTGTATGGGATAGTAGGGTGGTTGGGGGATATAAATATATAGATATCACAGTGGGGGACGGGGGATGGATATATTAGGGAATTTAGAGAGAAGTAGGGGGGTAGAGAGAGAGAGAGAGAGAGACAGAGATTGCGTGTGGTAAGTGGTAAGCGGTAGGGAGAAGGGGATTAGGGAGGGTGTTATGGGGTTTTGGGAGAGGGAGAGAGAGAGAATTGGGGGTCAGGTGTAGGTTGAGGAGTAGGAGAGAGAGAGAGAGAGATGGGGGTTAATAATGGTGTTTTGGAAGAGGTGAGGGGGAGGGAAGTGGAGGAGGTATTAGAGGTAGAGGGATGAGAGAGAAATATAGGGGTTTAGTAAGAGGCAGGGAGTAGAAGGGGGGAGAGAGAGAGAGGTGGGTGGTTAGTTATGGGGAAGTAGAAGGGGGGTGTGCAATATAGAGAAATAGAGAGAGAGATAATGAGGGGGACATGGGGGTTTCTATTTGGTTTCTCGGAGAGAGAGAGAGGGGGGGGCTAGAGGTAGGTGGAGGAGTAGGGAGGTGTGTGTGTGTGTGTGTGTGTGTGTGTGAGAGAGAGAGAGAGAGAGACGTGGGAGGTAAGGGGGAAGGTCTTGGTAATTACGGGTATGGGGTAGGATAGGGTTTTAGGGAGAGAAAGAGATAAATATTAGGGTGTGAGGAGGGTTATGGGGACATGGGTTTAGAATAAGAGGTAGGGGGAGGAGGGGGATTTTGGGAGGGATAAAGAAGAGGTATGGATAATTATAGTAGATATAGAGGAGTGGAGGTATAGCATGGGTTAGATAAAGAGAGAGAGGGGGGTGTTAGGAGGTTGGGGGAGAGAGGGATAAAGAGGTGGAGATTATTTGTAGGTGGTGGAGTAGGGGAGAGAGAGTGAGAGTGGGTGTTAATAAGGGTTATGGGGAATATTAGAGAGAGAGAGAGAGGGAGGGGATATAGGTATGGGGAGGACTAGGGGGAAGAGGGATTGAGAGAGAGGTTAGTACAATTAAAGAGAGATCGATAGAGAGAGGGAGAGAGAGAGAGAGAGAGAGAGAGGTGGTTAGTTGTAGAAGGGGGATTAGGGGTGAGATAGAGATATAGAGAGAGAATTTGGGGGTGTTAGTAGAGATAAATCTAGGGGGAGGGGGGGGGATGGTGTGGATGATTATGGGTGGGGTTGGAAGGAATATGTGGGAGAGAAATATATATACATCCATAAGCGGGAGGGGACAGGTGCTTAGAGAAATTAGAGAGAAGGGGGGTAGAAGTAAAAGGTAGAGAGAGAGAGAGTGGAAATTTGGGAGAGGTTTAGGGAGAGAGATGGAGGGCTTATAGGTAGTGAGATCATGTAAGAGAGAGGAGAGGGTATTAGGGGGTTGGAAGTGAGAGCGAGGGGTGGGGGTTTGGTATAAATGAAGGATTAGTGTAGAGAGAGAGTGAGAGATGGGGTTTGTAACTTTGTAGGTGTTAGGGGAAGAGGGGGGAGAGAAAAAGAGGGGTTAGAGAAAATGGGGGTGTATAGGGTGTTGGAAGAGAGAGAGAGAGAGAGAGAGAGATGGGGGGTACAATTAACATTATGGGGTTGAAAGAGCAAAAGTGTGGTGAGGTTTACGGGTAGCTAGAGGAGTAGACAAGTGTTTTATTGTGTGTTTTTGTGTCATTTGAGAGAGAGATAGATTAGGGGTAATTTATATGGGAGGGAAATTAGGAGAGATAGAAAGAGAGAGGGGGGTTAGGAGGTTACAGGAGTAGGAGAGAGAGATGGGGGGACGACAGGGTTGTTATGGGTAGGGAGAGTAGGAGGGAGTGTAGGGAGATAGAGAGGGTGTTAGGTATAATGAGAGTGTGTGTGAGAGAGAGAGATAGAGAGGGTGTTAGGTATAATGAGAGTGTGTGTGAGAGAGAGAGATAGAGGGGTGTGTATTAAGTGGAGGTGGAGGAATATGGGAGATACAGAGTGAGAGAGTGTGTTAGTAAGGGCTAGGGGAAGGAAGAGAGAGAGAGAGAGAGAACCAAGTGTGTTAGGGGGTTTGAAGGTAGAGGGAGGGATTGTTATTGAGTGCTAAGGGGAGGGAGATTTGGAGATACATATAGAGTGAGGGTTAGTGGAAGAGGAGTAGGATAGAGATAAAGTGGCTTAGGGAATGTAAGAGTGGGGGTTAGGGAGAGAGAGGGAAGGTCAGGGGTATTCAGAGTGAGAGACGAGTGGGGTATTAAGCGGTTGGATTAGAAAGAGAGGGATGGGGGCTAAGTGTAGGTGAGGAGTAGGGTAGAGAAAGAGTGAGAAATGGGGTTTGTAGGGGTTAGGGGAAGAGAGAGAGAGAGAGGTGTTATAGGTAGGGAAAGGAGTCGGTAGATGATAGAGTGAGAGAGGGCATTAGTAATGGTTAGAGAGGGGGAACAAGAAGGAGAGAGTGTAGGATGGTGGTTAGTGGTAGGGGGAGTAGTAAGGATATGTGTGTGTGTGTCTGAGAGAGAGAGAGAGGAGAGAGAATAGGGGGTGGGGCGACTGTTAGGGGGTAGGGGTAGGTGGAGTAGTTGAGAGAGAGAGAGAGAGGGAGAGATATAGATATGGGGTTGATGGGGGATGGTGTGGGTTATTACAAGTAGGGAGGATGAGGGGGGTTGGGGGAGAGAACGTGAAATAGATCATAGTGGTGGGAAAAGGTTAGGGGTTTAGGGAATACTAGGGAAGTTAGAAATAACAGGGTATACTGTGTGTAAGGGGTGTGTGTGTGTTTCTACGATAGAGAGAGAGAGGAAGGAGGTTTGTTGTAGGGGAGCAGTAGGTGGGTGAGAGAGAGAGAGAGAGATCATGGGAGGGGGTGTGTTAGGTGGTTTTGAGAGATAGATGGATAAAAAGATACATAGATAGAGAGAGAGATAGAGAGATAGAGAGATAGATTGATTGATTGAGAGAGAGAGAGAACGTTAAGGTCGGGGGGTGGAGGTGTCATGTGATTAGTTGTATGGGATAGTAGGGTGGTTGGGGGATATAAATATATAGATATCACGAGTGGGGGACGGGGCGCTGGGAATATTAGGGAATTTAGAGGGAAGTAGGGGGGTTAGAGAGAGATAGAGACAGGTATTGCGGGTGGTAAGTGGTAAGCGGTAGGGAGAAGGGGATTAGGGAGGGTGTTATGGGGTTTTTGGGAGAGGGGAGAGAGAGAGAATTGGGGGTCAGGTGTAGGTGGCGGAGAAGGAGAGAGAGAGAGAGAGATGGGGGTTAATAAGGGTGTTTTTTAAGAGGTGAGGGGGAGGGAATTGGAGGAGGTAATTAAAGGTAGAGGTATGAGAGAGAAATATAGGGATTTAGTAAGAGTTAGGGAGTAGAAGGGAGAGAGAGAGAAAGGTGGGTGGTTATTTATAGGGAAGTAGAAGGTGGGTGTGCAAGATAGAGAAATAGAGAGAGAGATAATGAGGGTGCCAAGGGGGGTTTCTATTTGGTTTTTGGGAGAGAGAGGGAGGGGGGGGGCTAGAGGTAGGTGGAGGAGTAGGGAGGTGTGTGTGTGTGTGTGGTGAGAGAGAGAGAAAGAGAGAGAGAGAGAGAGAGAGAGAGAGAGAGAGAGAGAGGGAGAGAGAGAGAGAGACGTGGGAGGTAAGGGGGAGGGTCTGGGTAATTACGGGTATCGGGTGGGATAGGGTTTCAGGTAGAGAAAGAGATAAATATTAGGGTGGGAGGAGGGTTAGGGAGGTATTGGTTTAGAAGAAGAGGTAGGGGGAGGAGGGGGATTGAGGAGGGAGAGTGATAGGGGTGTATGGATAATTATAGTAGATATAGATAAGTGGGGGTATAGCATGGGTTAGATAAAGAGAGAGAGGTGGGTGTTAGGAGGTTGGGGGAGAGAGGGATAAAGAGGTGGAAATTATTTGTAGGTGGTGGAGTAGGGGAGAGAGAGTGAGAGTGGGTGTTAGTAAGGGTTATGGGGAATATTAGAGAGAGAGAGAGGGAGGGGATATAGGTATGTAGAGGACTAGGGGGGAGAGGGAGTGAGAAAGAGGTTAGTACAATTAAAGAGAGACAGAGAGAGAGACAGAGAGAGAGAGAGAGAGAGGTGATTAGTTGTAGAGGGGGGATTAGGGGTGAGATACAGAAAGAAGTTGGGGGTGTTAGAAGAGATAAATCTAGGGGGAGGGGGGGATGGTGTGGTTGATTATGGGTAGGGTTGGAAGGAATATGGGGGAGAGAAATATATATACGTCCATAAGGGGGGGGGACAGGTGCTTAGAGAAATTAGAGAGAAGGGGGGGTAGAAGGTAGAGGTAGAGAGAGAGAGAGAGAGAGAATTTGGGAGAGTTTTAGGGAGAGAGATGGAGGCTTATAGGTAGTGAGATCATGTAAGAGAGAGGGAGGCAGTATTAGGGGGTTGGTAGCGAGAGAGAGGGGTGGGGGTTTGGTATAAATGAAGGATTAGGGTAGAGAGAGAGTGAGAGATGGGGTTTGTAACTTTGTAAGTGTTAGGGGAAAAGGGGGGAGAGAAAGAGGGGGGGTTAGAGAAAATGGGGTGTATAGGGTGTTGGAAGAGAGAGAGAGAGAGAGAGATGGGGGGTGCAATTAATGTTATGGGGTTAAAAGAGCGAGAGTGTGGTGAGGTTTACGGGTAGCTAGAGGAGTAGACAAGTGTGTTATTGTGTGTTTTTGTGTCATGAGAGAGAGAGATATATTAGGGGTAATTTATATGGGAGGGAAATTATGAGAGATAGAAAGAGAGAGGGGGGTTAGGGGGTTACAGGAGTAGGAGAGAGAGATGGGGGGGACGACAGGGTTGTTATGTGTAGGGAGAGTAGGAGGCGGTGTAGGGAGATAGAGAGGGTGTTAGCTATAGTGAGATTGTGTGTGTGAGAGAGAGAGATAGAGGGGTGGGGTATTAAGTGGAGGTGGAGGAATATGGGAGATACAGAGTGAGAGAGGGTTTTAGTAAGGGCTAAGGGAAAGAAGAGAGAGAGAGAGAGAACCAAGTGTGTTAGGGGGTTTGAAGGGAGAGGGAGGGATTGGTATTGAGTGCTAAGGGGAGGGAGATTTGGAGATACATATAGAGTGAGGGTTAGTGGAAGAGGAGTAGGATAGAGATAAAGTGGATTAGGGAATGTAAGAGTGGGGTTAGGGAGAGAGAGGGAAGGTCAGGGGTATTGAGAGAGAGAGAGAGTGGGGTATTAATGGGTTGGATTAGAGAGAGAGGGATGGGGGCTAAGTGTATGTGGAGGAGTAGGGTAGAGAAAGAGTGAGAAATGGGGTTTGTAGGGGTTAGGGGAAGAGAGAGAGAGAGAGAGAGGTGTTAGAGGTAGGGAAAGAAGTAGGGGGATGAGAGAGTGAGAGAGGGCATTAGTAATGGTTAGAGAGGGGCAACAAGAAGGAGAGAGAGTAGGATGGTGGTTAGTGGTAGGGGGAGGAGTAAGGATGTGTGTGTGTGTGTGTGAGAGAGAGAGAGAGAGAGAATAGGGGGTGGGGCGGCCGTTAGGGGGTAGGGAGAGATAGAGGGTGGTGGGGGATAGGGGTAGGTGGAATAGTTGAGAGAGAGAGAGAGGGAGAGATATAGATATGGGGTTGAGGGGGGACGGTGTGTGTTATTACAAGTAGGGAGGATGAGGGGGGTTGGGAGAGAGAAAGATAAATAGATCATAGTGGGGGGAAAAGGTTAAGGGTTTAGGGAATACTAGGGAAGATAGAAATAACGGGGTATATTGTGGATGGATAAATAGACAGATAGAAAGATAGAGATGTAGGATGAGTTGGTGTCAGAGGTATGGGAATGAGTAGGGGATGAGAGAGTGAGAGAACGAGTAAGTAAGGGTGTGTGTGTGTGTGTGTGCCAGAGAAAGAGAGAGAGAGAGAGAGACAGAGGAAGGAGGTTAGTTGTAGGGGAGGAGTAGGTGGGTGAGAGAGAGAGAGAGAGAGATCATGGGAGGGGGGTGTGTTACGTGGTTTTGAGAGATAGATGGATAAATGGATAGAGAGATAGAGAGAGAGAGAGAGAGTCAAGGTCGAGGGGTGGAGGTGTCGATGATTAGTTGTATGGGATAGTAGGGTGGTTGGGGGATATAAATATATAGATATCATAGTGGGGGACGGGGGCTAGGAATATTAGGGAATTTAGAGAGAAGTAGGGTGGTAGAGAGAGAGAGAGAGAGAGAGAGAGATTGCTAGTGGTAAGTGGTAAGCGGTAGGGAGAAGGGGATTAGGGAGGGTGTTATGGGTTTTGGGAGAGGGAGAGAGAGAGAATTGGGGGTCAGGTGTAGGTGGAGGAGTAGGAGAGAGAGAGAGAGAGATGGGGGTTAATAAGGGTGTTTTGGAAGAGGTGAGGGGGAGGGGAGAGAGAGAGAGAGGTGGGTGGTTAGTTATAGGGAAGTAGAAGGGGGTTGTGCAAGATAGAGAAATAGAGAGAGAGATAATGAGGGGGCCATGGGGGGTTTCTATTTGGTTTTTGGGAGAGGGGAGAGAGGGGGTCGGCTAGAGGTAGGTGGAGGAGTAGGAAGGTGTGTGTGTGTGTGTGTGTGTGTGTGTGTGTGTGTGTGTGTGTGAGAGAGAGAGAGAGAGAGAGAGAGAGACGTGGGAGGTAAGGGGGAGGGTATGGGTAATTACGTGTATGGGGTAGGATAGGATTTCAGGGAGAGAAAGAGATAAATATTAGGGTGGGAGGACGGTTAGGGGGATATGTGTTTAGAAGATGAGGTAGGGGGAGGAGGGGGATTGAGGGAGGGAAATAAATATAGATTGGGGAGGGAGAGGGGTAGGGGTGTATGGATAATTATAGTAAATATAGAGAAGAGGGGGTATAGCATGGGTTAGATAAAGAGAGAGAGGGTGGTGTTAGGAGGTCGAGGGAGAGAGAGAGAGAGAGGTGTTTAGTTGTCGAGGGGGGATTAGGGGTGAGATAGAGAGATAGAGAGAGATTTTTGGGGTGTTAGAAGAGGTAAATCTAGGGGGAGGGGCGGATGGTGTGGTTTATTATGGGTAGGGTTGGAAGAAATATGGGGGAGAGAAATATTTATACGTCCATAAGGGGGGAGGGGACAAGTGCTTAGAGAAATTAGAGAGAAGGGGGGGTAGAGGGAAATTTGGGGAGAGTTTTATGGAGAGAGACGGAGGCTTATAGGTAGTGAGATCATGTAAGAGAGAGGAGAGGGTATTAGGGGGTTGGCAACGAGAGAGAGGGGTGGGGGTTTGGTATAAATGAAGGATTAGGGTAGAGAGAGAGTGAGATATGGGGTTTGTAACTTTGTAAGTGTTAGGGGAAGAGGGGGGAGAGAAAGAGAGGGGTTAGAGAAAATGGGGTGTATAGGGTGTTGGAAGAGAGAGAGAGAGAGAGAGAGAGAGAGAGAGAGAGAGAGAGATGGCGGGTGCAATTAATGTTATGGGGTTGAAAGAGCGAGAGTGTGGTGAGGTTTACGGGTAGCTAGAGGGGTAGACAAGTGTGTTATTGTGTCATGTGAGAGAGAGATAGATTAGGGGTAATTTATATGGGAGGGAAATTAGGAGAGATAGAAAGAGAGAGGGGGGTTAGGGGGTTACAGGAGTAGGAGAGAGAGATGGGGGGGACGATGGGCATAGAGAGGGTGTTAGCTATAGTGAGAGTGTGTGTGTGAGAGAGAGATAGAGGGGTGGGTATTAAGTGGAGGTGGAGGAATATGGGAGATACAGAGTGAGAGAGGGTGTTAGTAAGGGCTATGGGAAAGAAGAGAGAGAGAGAGAGAATCAAATGTGTTAGGGGTATTTAGAGTGAGAGAGAGTGGGGTATTAAGTGGTTGGATTAGAGAGAGAGGGATGGGGGCTAAGTGTAGGTGGAGGAGTAGGGTAGAGAAAGAGTGAGAAATGGGGTTTGTAGGGGTTAGGGGAGAGAGAGAGAGAGAGAGAGAGAGAGGTGTTAGAGGTAGGGAAAGGAGTAGGGGGATGAGAGAGTGAGAGAGGGCATTAGTAATGGTTAGAGAGGGGCAACAAGAAGGAGAGAGAGTAGGATGGTTGTTAGTGGTAGGGGGAGGAGTAAGGATATGTGTATGTGTGTGTGTGTGTGTGTGTGTGTGAGAGAGAGAGAGAGAGAGAATAGGGGGTGGGGCGGCTGTTAGGGGGTAGGGAGATATAGAGGGTGGTGGGGGATAGGGGTAGGTGGAGTAGTTGCGAGAGAGAGAGAGGGAGAGATATAGATATGCGGTTGATAGGGGACAGTGTGGGTTATTACAAGTAGGGAGGATGAGGGGGGTTGGGGGAGAGAGAAAAATAGATCATAGTGGAGGGAAAAGGTTAGGGGTTTAGGGAATACTAGGGAAGTACGAAATAACGGGGTATATTGTTGATGGATAAATAGACAGATAGAAGGTTAGTGTCTGCGATAGACAGAGAGAGGAAGGAGGTTAGTTGTAGGGGAGGAGTAGGTGGGTGAGAGAGAGAGAGAGAGATCATGTGAGGGGGTGTGTTAGGTGGTTTTGAGAGATAGATGGATAAATAGACACATAGATAGAGAGAGAGATAGAGAGATAGATTGATTGATTGAGAGAGAGAGAGAGAGAGTCAAGGTCGAGGGGTGGAGGTTGTCGGTGATTAGTTGTATGGGATAGTAGGGTGGTTGGGTGATATAAATATATAGATATCACAGTGGGGGACAGGGGATGGGAATATTAGGGAATTTAGAGAGAAGTAGGGGGGGTAGAGAGAGAGAGAGAGACAGAGATTGCAGGTCGTAAGTGGTAAGCGGTAGGGAGAAGGGGATTAGGGAGGGTGTTATGGGGTTTTGGGAGAGGGAGAGAGAGAGAGAATTGGGGGTCAGGTATAGGTGGAGGAGTAGGAGAGAGAGAGAGAGAGAGAGATGGGGGTTAATAAGGGCATTTTTTAAGAGGTGAGGGGGAGGGAAGTGGAGGAGGTATTAGAGGTAGAGGGATGAGAGAGAAATATAGGGATTTAATAAGAGTTAGGTAGTAGAAGGGAGAGAGAGAGAGGTGGGTGATTAGTTATAGGGAAGTAGAAGGGGGGTTTGCAAGATAGAGAAATAGAGAGAGAGATAATGAGGGGGCCATGGGGGGTTTCTATTTGGTTTTTGGGAGAGAGAGGGAGGGGGGGGCTAGAGGTAGGTGGAGGAGTAGGGAAGTGTCTGTGTGTGTGTGTGCGTGTGTGTGTGTGTGTGTGAGAGAGAGAGAAAGAGAGAGAGAGAGAGAGATGGGAGGTAAGGGGGAGGGTCTGGGTAATTACGAGTATGGGGTAGGATAGGCTTTCAGGGAGAGAAAGAGATAAATATTAGGGTGGGAGGAGGGTTAGGGGGATATGGGTTTAGAAGAAGAGGTAGGGGGAGGAGGGGGATTGAGGGAGGGAAATAAATATAGATTGGGGAGGGAGAGGGGTAGGGGTGGATGGATAATTATAGTAGATATAGAGAAGTGGGGGTATAGCATGGGTTAGATAAAGAGAGAGAGAGGGGGGTGTTAGGAGGTCGGGGGAGAGAGGGATAAAGAGGTTGAGATTATTTGTAGGTGGTGGAGTAGGGGAGAGAGAGTGAGAGTGGGTATTAGTAAGGGTTATGGGGAATATTAGAGAGAGAGAGAGAGATAGGGAGGGGATATAGGTATGTGGAGGACTAGGGGGGAGAGGGAGTGAGATAGAGGTTAGTACAATTAAAGAGACAGAGATAGATAGATAGATAGAGAGAGAGAGAGAGTATGATGGTGGTTAGTGGTAGGGGGTAGGGAGAGATAGAGGGTGGTGGGAGATAGTGGTACATGGAGTAGTTGAGAGAGAGAGAGGGAGAGATATAGATATGGGGTTGAGGGGGGATGGTGTGGGTTATTACAAGTAGGGAGGATGAGGGGGGTTGGCGGAGAGAAAGAGAAATAGATCATAGTTGAGGGAAAAGGTTAGGGGTTTAGGGAATACTAGGGAAGTTAGAAATAATGGGGTATATTGTGGAAGGATAAATAGACAGATAGAAAGATAGAGATGGAAGATGAGTTGGTGTAAGAGGTATGGGGAAGAGTAGGGGATGAGAGAGTGAGAGAAGGAGTAAGTAAGGGTGTGTGTGTGTGTGTGTGTGCGAGAGAGAGAGAGAGAGAGAGGAAGGAGGTTAGTTGTAGGGGAGGAGTAGGTGGGTGAGAGAGAGAGAGAGAGATCATGGGAGGGGGAGTGTTAGGTGGTTTTTAGAGATAGATACATAGATAGAGAGAGAGATAGAGAGATAGAGAGATAGATAGATTGATTGATTGATTGAGAGAGAGAGAGAGAGAGTCAAGGTCGTGGCTTGGAGGTGTCGATGATTAGTTGTATGGGATTGTAGGGTGGTTGGGGGATATAAATATATAGATATCACATTGGGGGATGGGGGCTGGGAAGATTAGGGAATTTAGAGAGAAGTAGGGGGGTAGAGAGAGAGAGAGAGACAGAGATTGCGGGTGGTAAGTGGTAAGCGGTACGGAGAAGGGGATTAGGGAGGGTGTTATGGGGTTTTGGGAGAGGGAGAGAGAGAGAATTGGGGGTCAAGTGTAGGTGGAGGAGTAGGAGAGAGAGAGAGAGAGAGATGGGGGTTAATAAGCATGTTTTGGAAGAGGTGAGAGGAAGGGAAGTGGAGGAGGTATTAGATGTAGAGGGATGAGAGAGAAATATAGGGGTTTAGTAAGAGTCAGGGAGTAGAAGGGAGAGAAAGAGAGAGGTGGGTGGTTAGTTATAGGGAAGTAGAAGGGGGGTGTGCAAGATAGAGAAATAGGGAGAGAGATAATGAGGGGGCCAAGGGGAGGTTTCTATTTGGTTTTTGGGAGAGAGAGAGAGGGGTGGGGCTAGAGGTACGTGGAGGAGTAGGGATGTGTGTGTGTGTGTGCATGTGCGTGTGTGTGTGTGTGTGTGTGTGTGTGAGAGAGAGAGAGAGAGAGAGAGACGTGGGAGGTATGGGGGAAGGTTTGGGTAATTATGGGTATGGGGTAGGATAGGGTTTCAGGGAGAGAAAAAGATAAATATTAGGGTGGGAGGAGGGTTAGGGGGATATGGGTTTAGAAGAAGAGGTAGGGGGAGGAGGGGGATTGAGGGAGGGAAATAAATATAGATTGGGGAGGGAGAGGGGTAGGGGTGTATGGATAATTATAGTAGATATAGAGAAGTGGGGGTATAGCATGGGTTAGATAGAGAGAGAGAGGGGGGTGTTAGGAGGTCAGGGGAGAGAGGGATAAAGAGGTGGAGATTATTTGTAGGTGGTGGAGTAGGAAAGAGAGAGTGAGAGTGGGTGTTAGTAAGGGTTATGGGGAATATTAGAGAGAGAGAGAGAGAGAGAGGGAGGGGATATAGGTATGGGGATGACTAGGGGGAAGAGGAGTGAGAGAGAGGTTAGTACAATTAAAGAGAGAGAGAGGTGGTTAGTTGTAGATGGGGGATTAGGGGTGAGATATAGAGATAGAGAGAGAATTTGGGGGGTGTTAGAAGAGATAAATCTAGGGGGAGGGGGGGGATGGAGTGGTTGATTATATGTAGGGTTGGAAGGAATATACGGGAGAGAAATATATATACGTCCATAAGGGGGAGGGGGACCGGTGCTTAGAGAAATTAGAGAGAAGGGGGGTAGAAGGTCTAGGTAGAGAGAGAGAGAGGAAATTTGGGAGAGTTTTAGGGAGACAGATGGAGGCTTATAGGTAGTGAGATCATGTAAGAGAGAGGAGAGGGTATTAGGGGGTTGGCAACGAGAGAGAGGGGTGGGGGTTTGGTATAAATGAAGGATTAGGGTAGAGAGAGAGTGAGAGATGGGGTTGTTAACTTTGTAAGTGTTAGGGGAAGAGAGGGGGAGAGAAATAGAGGGGTTAGAGAAAATTGGGTGTATAGGGTGTTGGAAGAGAGAGAGAGAGAGAGAGAGAGAGATAGAGAGAGAGAGAGAGAGATGGGGGGTGCAATTAATGTTATGGGGTTGAAAGAGCAAGAGTGTGGTGAGCTTTAAAGGTAGCTATTGGAGTAGACAAGTGTGTTATTGTGTGTCTTTGTGTCATGTGAGAGAGAGATAGATTAGGGGTAATTTATATGGGAGGGAAATTAGGAGAGATAGAAAGAGAGAGGGGGGTTAGGGGGTTACAGGAGTAGGAGAGAGAGATGGGGGGGACAATAGGGTTGTTATGGGTAGGGAGAGTAGGAGGGTGTGTAGGGATATAGAGAGGGTGTTAGCTACAGTGAGAGTGTGTGTGTGTGAAAGAGATAGAGGGGTGGGTATTAAATGGAGGTGGAGGAATATGGGAGATACAGAGTGAGAGAGGGTGTTAGTAAGGGCTAGGGGAAAGAAGAGAGAGAGAGAGAGAGAACCAAGTGTGTTAGGGGGTTTGAAGGGAGAGGGAGGGAATGGCATTGAGTGCTAAGGGGAGGGAGATTTGGAGATACATATAGAGTGAGGGTTAGTGGAAGAGGAGTAGAATAGAGATAAAGTGGCTTAGGGTATGTAAGAGTGGGGTTAGGGAGAGAGAGGTAAGGTCAGGGGTATTGAGAGTGAGAGAGAGTGGGGTATTAAGCAGTTGGATTAGAGAGAGAGGGATGGGGGCTAAGTGTAGGTGGAGGAGTAGGGTAGAGAAAGAATGAGAAATGGGGTTTGTAGGGGTTAGGGGAAGAGAGAGAGAGAGAGAGAGAGAGAGAGAGAGAGAGAGAGAGAGAGAGATAGATAGAGAGAGAGAGAGTCAAGGTCAGGGGGGTGGAGGTGTCGATGATTAGTTGTATGGGATAGTAGGGTGGTTAGGGGATATAAATATATAGATATCACAGTGGGGAACGGGGGCTGGGAATATTAAGGAATTTAGAGAGATGTAGGGGGGGTAGAGGGAGAGAGAGAGACAGATATTGCGGGTGGTAAGTGGTAAGCGGTAGGGAGAAGGGGATTAGGGAGGGTGTTATGGGGTTTTGGGAGAGGGAGAGAGAGAGAATTGGTGGTCAGGTGTAGGTGGAGGAGTAGGAGAGGGAAGTAGAGGAGGTGGGTTAATAAGGGTGTTTTGGAAGAGGTGAGGGGGAGGGAAGTAGAGGAGGTATTAGAGGGAGAGGGATGAGAGAGAAATATAGGGGTTTAGTAAGAGTTAGGGAATAGAAGGGAGAGAGAGAGAGAGGTGGGTGGTTAGTTATAGGGAAGTAGAAGGGGGGTGTGCAAGATAGAGAAATAGAGAAAGAGATAATGAGGGGACCAGGGGGGGTTTCTATTTGGTTTTTGGGAGAGAGAGAGAGGGGGTGGGCTAGAGGTAGGTGGAAGAGTAGGGAGGTGTGTGTGTGAGTGTGTGTGTGTGTGTGTGTGTGTTTGTGTGTGTGTGTGTGTGTGTGTGTGTGTGTGTGTGAGAGAGAGAGAGAGAGAGAGAGAGAGAGAGAGAGAGAGAGAGAGACGTGGGAGGTAAGGGGGAGGGTCTGGGTAATTATGGGTATGGGGTAGGGATAGGGTTTCAGGGAGAGAAAGAAATAAATATAAGGGTGGGAAGAGGGTTAGGGGGATATGGGTTTAGAAGAAGAGGTAGGGGGAGGAGGGGGATTGAGGAGGGAAATAAATATAGATTGGGGAGGGAGAGGGGTAGGTGTGTATGGATAATTAGAGTAGATATAGAGAAGTGGGGGTATAGCATGGGTTAGATAAAGAGAGAGAGGGGGGTGTTAGGAGGTCGGGGTAGATAGGGATAAAGAGGTGGAGATTATTTGAAGGTGGTGGAGTATGGGAGAGAGAGTGAGAGTGGGTGTTAGTAATGGTTATGGGGGAATATTAGAGAGAGAGAGAGAGGGAGGGATGGGATATAGGTATGGGGGAGGACTAGGGGGAAGAGGGAGTGAGAGAGAGAGGGTTAGTACAATTAAAGAGAGAGAGATGGAGAGAGAGAGAGAGAGAGAGAGAGAGAGAGAGAGAGAAGAGAGAAGAGAGAGAGAGAGAGAGAGAGAGAGAGAGAGAGGTGGTTAGTTGTAGAGGTCGGATTAGAGAGAGAGAGAGAGAGAGGGATGACTAGGGGGAAGAGGGAGTGAGAGAGAGGTTAGTACAATTAAAGAGAGAGAGAGAGATAGATAGAGAGAGAGAGAGGTGGTTAGTTGTAGATGGGGATTAGGGGTGAGATAGAGAGATAGAGAGAGAATTTTGGAGTGTTAGAAGAGATAAATCTAGGGGGAGGGGGGTATGGTGTGGTTGATTATGGGTAGGGTTGGAAGGAATATGGGGGACAGAAATATATATACGTCCATAAGGGGGAGGAGACAGGTGCTTTTAGAAATTAGAGAGAAGGGGTGTAGAAGGTCGAGGTAGAGAGAGAGAGATGGAGGCTTATAGGTAGTGAGATCATGTAAGAAAGAGGAGAGGGGTGGGGGTTTTGTATAAATGAAGAATTAGGGTAGAGAGAGAATGAGAGATAGGGTTTGTAACTTTGTAAGTGTTAGGGGAAGAGGGGGGGAGAGAAAGAGAGGGGTTAGAGAAAATGGGGTGTATAGGGTGTTGGAAGAGAGATAGAGAGAGAGAGAGAGAGAGAGATCGGGGGTGCAATTAATGTTATGGGGTTGAAAGAGCGAGAGTGTGGTGAGGTTTACGGGTAGCTAGAGGAGTAGACAAGTGTGTTATTGTGTGTTTTTGTGTCATGTGAGAGAGAGGATATATTAGGGGTAATTTATATGGGAGGGAAATTAAGAGAGATATAAAGAGAGAGGGGGGTTAGGGCGTTACAGGAGTAGGAGAGAGAGAGATGGGGGGACGATGGGGTTGTTATGGGTAGGGAGAGTAGGAGGGGGGTGTAGGGAGATAGAGAGGGTGTTAGCTATAGTGAGAGTGTGTATGTGTGAGAGAGATAGAGGGGTGGTTATTAAGTGGAGGTGGAGGAATTTGGGAGATACAGAGTGAGAGAGGGTGTTAGTAAGGGGCTAGGGGAAAGAAGAGAGAGAGAGAGAGAATCAAATGTGTTAGGGGGTTTGAAGGGAGAGGCAGGGAGATTTGGAGATACATATAGAGTGAGGGTTAGTGGAAGAGGAGTAGGATACAGATAAAGTGGCTTAGGGAATGTAAGAGTGGGGTTAGGGAGAGAGAGGGAAGGTCAAGGGGTATTGAGAGTGAGAGAGAGTGGGGTATTAAGCGGTTGGATTAGAGAGAGAGGATGGGGGCTAAGTGTAGGTGGAGGAGTACGGGGATGAGAGAGGTGAGAGAGGGCATTATTAATGGTTAGAGAGGGGCAACAAGAAGGAGAGAGTGTAGTATGGTGGTTAGTGGTAGGGGGAGGAGTAAGGATATGTGTGTTTTTGTGTGTGTGTGTGTGTGTGAGAGAGAGAGAGAGAGAGAAAATAGGGAAGGGGGCGGCTATTAGGGGGTAGGTAGAGATATACGGTGGTGGGGGATAGGGGTAGGTGGAGTAGTTGAGAGAGAGAGGGAGGGAGAGATATAGATATGGGGTTGATGGGGGGGCGGTGTGGCTTATTACAAGTAGTGAGGATGAGGGGGTTGCGGGAGAGAAAGAGAAATAGATCATAGTGGAGGGAAAAGGTTAGGGGTTTAGGGAATACTAGGGAAGTTAGAAATAACGGGTATATTGTGGATGGATAAATAGACATATAGAAAGATAGAGATGGAGGATGAGTTGGTGTTAGAGGTATGGGGATGAGTAGGGGATGAGAGAGTGAGAGAAGCAGTAAGTAAGGGTGTGTGTGTGTGTGTGCGAGAGAGAGAGAGAGAGGAAGGAGGTTAGTTGTAGGGGAGGAGTAGGTGGGGTGAGAGAGAGAGAGAGAGAGATCATGGGAGGGGGTGTGTTAGGTGGTTTTGAGAGATAGATGGATAAATAGATACATAGATAGAGAGAGAGATAGAGAGATAGAGAGATAGATTGATTGATTGAGAGAGAGAGAGAGAGTCAAGGTCGGGGGGTGGAGGTGTCGGTGATTAGTTGTATGGGATAGTAGGGTGTTTGGGGGATATAAATATATAGATATCACAATGGGGGACGGGGTCTGGGAATATTAGGGAATTTAGAGAGAAGTAGGGGGGTTAGAGAGAGAGAGAGACAGAGATTGCGGGTGGTAAGTGGTAAGCGGTAGGGAGAAGGGGATTTAGGGAGGTTTTTATGGGTTTTTGGGGAGAGGGAGAGAGAGAGAATTGGGGGTCAGGTGTAGGTGGAGGAGTAGGAGAGAGAGAGAGAGAAAGAGATGGGGGTTAATAAGCATGTTTTTTAAGAGGTGAGGGGCAGGCAATTGGAGGAGGTATTAGAGGTAGAGGGAAGAGAGAGATATATAGGGGATTTAGTAAGAGTTAGGAGTAGAAGGGAGAGAGAGAGAAAGGTGGGTGGTTAGTTATAGTGAAGTAGAAGGGGGGTGTGCAGGATAGAGAAATAGAGAGAGAGATAATGAGGGGGGCCAGGGGGGGGTTTTCTATTTGGTTTTTGGGAAAGAGAGGGAGGGGGGGGATAGAGGTAGGTGGAGGAGTAGGGAGGTGTGTGTGTGTGTGTGTGTGTGTGTGTGTGAGGAGAGAGAGAGAGAGACTTGGAAGGTAAGGGGGAGGACTGGGTAATTACGGGTATGTGGTAGGGATAGGGATTCAGGGAGAGAAAGAGATAAATATTAGGGTGGGAGGAGGGTTAGGGGGATATGGGGTTTAGAAGAAGAGGGTAGGGGGAGAGAGGGGGGTTGAGGAGGGAGAGGGGTAGGGGGTGTAATGGATAATTATAGTAGATATAGAGAAGTGGGGGGCATATCATGGGTTAGATAAAGAGAGAGAGGGGGGTGTTAGGAGGTCGGGGGAGAGAGGGATAAAGAGGTGGAGATTATTTGTAGGTGGTGGAGTAGGGGAGAGAGAGTGAGAGTGGGTGTTTAGTAAGGGTTATGTGGAATATTAGAGAGAGAGAGAGAGAGGGAGGGGGATATGGGTATGGGGAGGACTAGCGGGGGAAAGGGAGTGAGAGAGAGGTTAGTACAATTAAAGAGAGACATAGAGAGAGAGAGAGAGGTGGTTAGTTGTAGAGGGGGGATTACGTGTGAGATAGAAAGATAGAGAGAGAATTTGGGGGGTGTTAGAAGAGATAAATCTAGGGGGAGGGGGGGGATTGGTGTGGTTGATTATGTGTAGGTTTGGAAGGAATATGGGGGAGAGAAATACATATACATCCATAAGGGGGAGGGGATAGGTGCTTAGAGAAATTAGAGAGAAGGGGGGGTAGAAGGTCGAGGTAGAGAGAGAGAGAGAGGAAATTTGGGAGAGTTTTAGGGAGAGAGGATGGAGGCTTATAGGTAGTGAGATCATGTAAGAGAGAGGAGAGGGTATTAGGTGGTTGGCAGCGAGAGAGAGGGGTGGGGGTTTGGTATAAATGAAGGATTAGGGTAGAGACAGTGTGAGAGATGGGGTTTGTAAATTTGTAAGTGTTAGGGGAATAGGGGGGAGAGAAAGAGAGGGGGTTAGAGAAAATGGGGGTGTATAGGGTGTTGGAAGAGAGAGAGAGAGAGAGACGAGGGGTGCAATTAATGTTATGGGGTTGAAAGAGCAAGAGTGTGGTGTGGTTTACGAATAGCTAGAGGAGTAGACAAGTGTGTTATTGTGTCATGTGAGAGAGAGATAGATTAGGGGTAATTTATATGGGAGGGGAAATTAGAGGATAGAAAGAGAGAGGGGGGTTAGGGGGTTACAGGAGTAGGAGAGAGAGATGGGGGGTCGATGGGGTTGTTATGGGTAGGGAGAGTAGGAGGCGGTGTAGGGAGATAGACAGGGTGTTAGCTATAGTGAGAGTGTGTGTGAGAGAGAGAGATAGAGGGGTGGGTATTAAGTGGAGGTGGAGGGAATATGGGAGATACAGAGTGATAGAGGGTGTTAGTAAGGGCTAGGGGAAAGAAGAGAGAGAGAGAGAGAGAATCAAATGTGTTAGGGGTTTTTGAGGGAGAGGGATATTTGGAGATACATATAAAGTGAGGGTTAGTCGAAGAGGAGTAGGATAGAGATAAAGAGGTTTAGGGAATGTAAGAGTTGGGGTTAGGGAGAGAGGGGGAAGGTCAGGGGTATTTAGAGTGAGAGAGAGTGGGGTATTAAGTGGTTGGATTAGAGAGAGAGGGATGGGGGCTAAGTGTAGGTGGAGGAGGTAGGGTAAAGGAAGAGTGAGAAATGGGGTTTGTAGGGGTTAGGGGAAGAGAGAGAGAGAGAGAGAAAGAGAGATAGGTGTTAGAGGTAGGGAAAGGAGTAGGGGGATGAGAGAGTGAGAGAGGGCATTAGTAATGGTTTAGAGAGGGGCAACAAGAAGGAGAGAGAGTAGGATGGTGGTTAGTGGTAAGGGGGGAGTAAGGATATGTGTATGTGTGTGTGTGTGTGTGTGTGAGAGAGAGAGAGTATAGGGGGTGGGGGGGTTGTTAGGGGGGTAGGGAGATATAGAGGGTGGTGGGGGATAGGGGTAGGTGGGGTAGTTGCGAGAGAGAGATAGGGAGAGATATAGATAGGTGGTTGATGGGGGACAGTCTGGGTTATTACAAGTAGGGAGGATGAGGGGGGTTGGGGGAGAGATAAAAAGAGATCATAGTGGAGGGAAAAGGTTAGGGGTTAAGGGAATACTAGGGAAGTTAGAAATAACGGTGTATATTATGGATGGATAAATAGACAGATAAAAAAGATAGAGATGGAGGATGAGTTGGTGTCAGAGGTATGGGGATGAGTAGGGGATGAGAGAGTGAGAGAACCAGTAAGTAAGGGTGTGTGTGTGTGTGTGGAGAGAGAGAGAGAGGGGGAGAGAGAGATAGAGAGAGAGGAAGGGAGGTTAGTTGTAGGGGAGGAGTAGGTGGGTGAGAGAGAGAGAGAGATATCATGGGAGGGGGTGTGTTAGCTGGTTTTGAGAGATAGATGGATAAATAGATACATAGATAGAGAGATAGAGAGATAAATTGATTGATTAAGAGAGAGAGAGAGAGTCAAGGTCGTGGGGGTGGAGGTTGTCGGTGATTAGTTGTATGGGATAGTAGGGTGGGTTGGGGGATATAAATATATAGATATCACAGTGGGGGATGGGGGCTGGGAATATTAGGGAATTTAGACAAAAGTAGGGGGGTAGAGAGAGAGAGTGACAGAGTTTTCAGATGGTAAATGGTAAGCGGTAGGGAGAAGGGGATTAGGGAGGGTGTTATGGGGTTTTGGGGAAAGGGAGAGAGAGAGAGTTGGGGGTCAGGTGTAGGTGGAGGAGTAGGAGAGAGAGAGAGAGAGAGATGGGGGTTAATAAGGGTGTTTTTTAGGAGGTGAGGGGGGAGAGAAGTGGAGGAGGTATTGGAGGTAGAGGGATGAGAGAGAAATATAGAGATTTAGTAAGAGTTAGGGAGTAGAAGGGATAGAGAGAGAGATGTGGGTGGTTAGTTATAGGGGAGTAGAAGGGGGGGTGTGCAAGATAGAGAAATGGAGAGAGAGATAATGAGGGGGCCAGGGGGTGTTTCTATTTGGTTTTTGGGAGAGAGAGGGAGGGGGGGGCTAGAGGTAGGTGGAGGAGTAGGGAGGTGTGTGTGTGTGTGTGTGCGTGTGTGTGTGTGTGTGTGTGAGAGAGAGAGAGAGAGAGAGAGAGAGAGAGAGAGAGAGAGAGACGTGGGAGGTAAGGGGGAGGGTTTGGATATTATGAGTATGGGGTAGGATAGGGTTTCAGGGAGAGAAAGAGATAAATGTTAGGGGTGGGAGGCAGGGTTAGGGGGGATATGGGTTTAGAAGAAGAGGTAGGGAGAGGGGTAGGGGGTGTATGGATAATTATAGTAGATATAGAGAAGTGGGGGTATAACATGGGTTAGATAAAGAGAGAGAGGTGGGTGTTAGGAGGGTCGGGGGAGAGAGGGGATAAAGAGGTTGAGATTATTTGTAGGTGCTGGAGTAGGGGAGAGAGAGTGAGAGTGGGTGTTAGTAAGGGTTATGGGGAATATTAGAGAGAGCGAGAGATAGGGAGGGGATATAGGTATGGGGGAGGACTAGGGGGGAGAGGGAGTGAGAGAGAGGTTAGTACAATTAAAAAAGACAGAGATAGAGATAGATAGAGAGAGAGAGAGAGTAGGATGGTGGTTAGTGGTAGGGGGTAGGGAGAGATAGAGGGGTGGTGGGAGATAGTGGTAGGTCGAGTAGTTGAGAGAGAGAGAGAGAGGGAGAGATATAGATATGGAGTTGAGGGGGGGACAGTGTGGGTTATTACAAGTAGGTAGGATGAGGGGGGGTTGGGGGAGAGAAAGAGAAATAGATCATAGTGGAGGGAAAAGGTTACGGGTTTATGGAATACTAGGGGAAGTTAGAAATAATTGGGGTATATTGTGGATGGATAAATAGACAGATAGAAAGATAGAGATGGAGGATGAGTTGGTGTCAGAGGTATGGGGATGAGTAGGGGATGAGAGAGTGAGAGAGATGAGTAAGTAAGGGTGTGTGTGTGTGTGTGTGTGAGAGAGAGAGAGAGAGAGAGAGAGAGAGAGAGAGAGGAAGGAGGTTAGTTGTAGGGATGAGTAGGTGGGTGAGAGAGAGAGAGAGAGAGATCATGGAAGGGGGTGTGTTAGGTGGTTTTGAGAGATAGATGGATAAATAGATACACTGATAGAGAGAGAGAGATAGAGAGATAGAGAGATAGATTGATTGATTGAGAGCGAGAGAGAGAGAGTCAAGGTCGGGGGGTGTAGGTGTCAGTGATTAGTTGTATGGGATAGTAGGGTGGTTGGGGGATATAAATAATATAGATATCACAGTGGGGGACGGGGGCTGGGAATCTTAGGGAATTTAGAAGAGAAGTTAGGGGGGTAGAGAGAGAGAGAGAGACAGAGATTGCGGGTAGTAAGTGGTAAGCGGTTGGGAGAAGGGTATTAGGGAGGGTGCTATGGGGTTTTGGGAGAGGGAGAGAGAGAGAATTGGGGGTCAGGTGTAGGTGGAGGAGTTGCAGAGAGAGAGAGAGAGATGGGGGTTAATAAGTGTGTTTTGGAAGAGGTGAGGGGGAGGGAAGTGGAGGAGGTATTAGAGGTAGAGGGATGAGAGAGAAATATAGGGGTTTAGTAAGAGTCAGGGAGTAGAAGGGAGAGAGAGAGAGAGGGTGGGTGGTTTAGTTATAGGGAAGTAGAAGGGGGGTGGTGTAAGATAGAGAAATAGGGAGAGAGATAATGAGGGGGACAGGGGGAGGTTTCTATTTGATTTTTGGGAGAGAGAGAGGTTTGTGGGGCTAGAGGTAGGTGGAGGAGTAGGGATGTGTGTGTGTGTGTGTGAGAGAGAGAGAGAGAGAGAGACGTCGGAGGTATGGGGGGAAGGTCTAGGTAATTACGGGTATGGGGTAGGATAGGGTTTCAGGGAGAGAAAGAGATAAATATTAGGGTGGGAGAAGGGTTAGGGGGGATATGGGTTTAGAAGAAGAGGTAGGGGGAGGAGGGGGATTGAGGGAGGGAAATAAATATAGATTGGCGAGGGAGAGGGGTAGGGCTGTATGGATAATTATAGTAGATATAGAGAAGTGGGGGTATAGCATGGGTTAGATAAAGAGAGAGAGAGGGGGGTGTTAGGAGGTCGGGTTAGAGAGGGATAAAGAGGTGGAGATTATTTGTAGAGTGGTGGAGTAGGGGGAGAGAGAGTGAGAGTGGGTGTTAGTAAGGGTTATGGGGAATATTAGAGAGATAGAGAGAGAGGGAGGGGATATAGGTATGGGCAGGACTAGTGGGAAGAGGGAGTGAGAGAGATGTTAGTACAATTAAAGAGAGAGAGATAGATAGATAGAGAGAGAGGGAGAGAGAGAGAGGTGGTTAGTTGTAGAGGGGGGATTAGGGGTGAAGATAGAGAGATAGAGAGAGAATTTGGGGGTGTTAGAAGAGAGAAATCTAGGGGGAGGGGGGAATGGTGTTGTTGATTATGGGTAGGGTTGGAAGGAATATGTGGGAGAGAAATATATATACGTCCATAAGGGGGACGGGACAGGTGCTTAGAGAAATTAGAGAGAAGGGGGGTAGAAGGTCGAGGTAGAGAGAGAGAGAGAGGAAATTTGGGAGAGTTTTAGGGAGAGAGATGGAGGTTTATAGGTAGTGAGATCATGTAAGAGAGAGGAGAGGGTATTAGGGGGTTGGCAGCGAGAGAGAGGGGTTGGGGTTTGGTATAAATGAAGGATTAGGGTAGAGAGAGAGTAAGAGATGGGGTTTGTAACTTTGTAAGTGTTAGGGGAAGAGAGGGGAGAGAAAGAGAGGGGTTAGAGAAAATGGAGTGTATAGGGTGTTGGAAGAGAGAGAGAGAGAGAGATGGGGGGTGCAATTAATGTTATGGGGTTGAAAGAGCGAGAGTGTGGTGAGCTTTAAAGGTAGCTAGAGGAGTAGACAAGTATGTTATTGTGTCATGTGAGAGATAGATTAGGGGTAATTTATATGGGAGGGAAATTAGGAGAGATAGAAAGAGAGAGGGGGGGTTAGGGGGTTAAAGGAGTAGGAGAGAGAGATGGGGGGGACGATAGGGTTGTTATGGTTAGGGAGAGTAGCAGGGTGTGTAGGGAGAGTAGCAGGGTGTGTAGGGAGATAGAGAGGGTGTTAGCTATAGTGAGAGTGTGTGTGTGTGAGAGAGATAGAGGGGTGGGTATTAAGTGGAGGTGGAGGAATATGGGAGATACAGAGTGAGAGAGGGTGTTAGTAAGGGCTAGGGGAAAGAAGAGAGAGAGAGAGAGAACTAAGTGTGTTAGGGGGTTTGAAGGGAGAGGGAGGGAATGGTATTGAGTGCTAAGGGGAGGGAGATTTGGAGATACATATAGAGTGAGGGTTAGTGGAAGAGTTGTAGAATAGAGATAAAGTGGCTTAGGGAATGTAAGAGTGGGGTTAGGGGAGAGAGAGGTAAGGTCAAGGGTATTTAGAGTGAGAGAGAGTGGGGTATTAAGCGATTGGATTAGAGAGAGAGGGATGGGGGCTAAGTGTAGGTGGAGGAGTAGGGTAGAGAAAGAGTGAGAAATGGGGTTTGTAGGGGTTAGAGGAAGAGAGAGAGAGAGAGAGAGAGAGAGAGTCAAGGTCGGGGTGTGGAGGTGTCGATGATTAGTTGTATGGGATAGTAGGGTGGTTGGGGGATATAAATATATAGATATCACAGTGGGGAACGGGGGCTGGGAATATTAAGGATTTAGAGAGAGGTAGGGGGGTAGAGAGAGAGAGAGAGACAGAGATTGCTAGTGGTAAGTGGTAAGCGGTAGGGAGAAGGGGATTAGGGAGGGTGTTATGGGGTTTTGATAGAGGGAGAGAGAGAGAATTGGTGGTCAGGTGTAGGTGGATGATTAGGAGAGTGATAGAGAGATGTGGGTTAATAAGGGTGTTTTGGAAGAGGTGAGGGGGACGGAAGTAGAGGAGGTATTAGAAATAGAGGGATGAGAGAGAAATATAGGGGCTTAGTAAGAGTTAGGGAGTAGAACGGAGAGAGAGAGAGAGGTGGGTGGTTAGTTATAGGGAAGTAGAAGGGGGGTGTGCAATATAGAGAAATAGAGATAGAGATAATGAGGGGGCCAGGGGGGTTTCTATTTTTATTTTGGGAGAGAGAGAGAGGGGGTGGGCTAGAGGTAGGTCGAGGAGTAGGGAGGTGTGTGTGTGAGTGTGCGTGTGTGTGTGTGTGTGTGTGTGTGTGTGAGAGAGAGAGAGAGAGAGAGAGAGAGACGTGGGAGGTAAGGGGGAGGGGTATGGGTAATTACGGGTATGGGGTAGGATAGGGTTTCATGGAGAGAAAGAGATAAATATTAGGGTGGGAAGAGGGTTAGGGGGATATGGGTTTAGAAGAAGAGGTAGGGGGAGGAGGGGGATTGAGGGAGGGAAATAAATATAGATTGGGGAGGGAGAGGGGGTAGGTGTGTAATGGATAATTAGAGTAGATATAGAGAAGTAGGGGTATAGCATGGGTTAGATAAAGAGAGAGAGGGGGGTGTTAGGAGGTCGGGTTAGAGAGGGATAAAGAGAGGTGGAGATTATTTGTAGGTGGTGGAGTAGGATAGAGAGAGTGAGTGTGGGTGTTAGTAATGGTTATGGGGAATATTAGAGAGAGAGAGAGAGAGGGAGGGGATATAGGTATGGGGAGGACTAAAGGGAAGAGGGAGTGAGAGAGAGGTTAGTACAATTAATGAGAGAGAGATGGAGAGAGAGAGAGAGATCGGTGGTTAGTTGTAGAGGTGGGATTAGTGGTGAGATAGAGAGATAGAGAGAGAATTTTGGGGTGTTAGAAGAGATAAATCTAGGGGGGAGGGGGGTATGGTGTGGTTGATTATGGGTAGGGTTGGAAGGAATATGGGGGAGAGAAATATATATACGTCCATAAGGGGGGAGGAGACAGGTGCTTTTAGAAATTAGAGAGAAGGCGCGTAGAAGGTCGAGGTAGAGAGAGAGAGATGGAGGCTTATAGGTAGTGAGATCATGTAAGAGAGAGGAGAGGGTATTACGGGGTTGGCAGGGAGAGAGAGGGGTGGGGGTTTGGTTTAAAATGAAGGATTAGGTTAGAGAGACAATGAGAGACGGGGTTTGTAAGTTTGTAAGTGTTTAGGGGAAGAGGGGGGGGAGAGAAAGAGAGGGGTTAGAGAAAATGGGGTGTATAGGGTGTTGGAAGAGAGAGAGAGAGAGAGAGAGAGAGATCGGGGGTGCAATTAATGTTATGGGGTTTAAAGAGGGACAGTGTGGTGAGGTTTACGGGTAGCTAGAGGAGTTGACAAGTGTGTTATTGTGTCATGTGAGAGAGAGATAGATTAGGGGTAATTTATATGGGAGGGAAATTAAGAGAGATAGAAAGAGAGAGGGGGGTTAGGGGGTTACAGGAGTAGGAGGGAGAGATGGGGGACGACGGGGTTGTTATGGGTAGGGGAGAGTAGGGATGGGGGTGTAGGGAGATAAAGAGGGTGTTAGCTATAGTGAGAGTGTGTGTGAGAGAGAGAGATAGAGGGGGTGGGTATTAAGTGGAGGTGGAGGAATATGGGAGATACAGAGTGAGAAGGGTGTTAGTAAGGGCTAGGAGAAAGAAGAGAGAGAGAGAGAGAATCAAATGTGTTAGGGGGTTTGAAGAGAGAGGGATGGATTAGTATTGAGTGATAAGGGGAGGGAGATTTGGAGATACATATAGAGTGAGGGTTAGTGGAAGAGTTGTCGGATAGAGATAAAGTGGCTTAGGGAATGTAAGAGTGGGGTTAGGGAGAGAGAAGGAAGGTCAGGGGTATTGAGAGTGAGAGAGAGTGGGGAATTAAGCTGTTGGATTAGAGAGAGAGGGATGGGGGATAAGTGTAGGTGGAGGAGTAGGGTAGATAAAGGAGTGAGAAATGGGGTTTTGTAGGGGTTTAGGGGAAGAGAGAGAGAGAGAGAGAGAGGTGTTAAAGGTAGGGAAAGGAGTAGGGGGATGAGAGAGTGAGAGAGGGCATTAGTAATGGTTAGAGAGGGGCAACAAGAAGGAGAGAGTGTAGTATGGTTGTTTGTTGTAGGGGGAGGAGTAAGGATATGTGTGTGTGTGTGTGAGAGAGAGAGAGAGAGAGAGAGAGAAAATAGGGGGTGGGGCGGCTGTTAGGGGCTAGGGAGAGATAGAGGGTAGTGGGGGATAGGGGTAGGTGGAGTAGTTGAGAGAGAGAGAGAGGGAGAGATATAGATATGGGGTTGATGGGGGGCAGTGTGGGTTATTCAAGTAGGGAGGATGAGGGGGGTTGCGGGAGAGAGAGAAATAGATCATAGTGGAGGGAAAAGGTTAGGGGTTTAGGGAATACTATGGAAGTTAGAAATAACGGGGTATATTGTGGATGGATAAATAGACAGATAGAAAGATAGAGATGGAGGATGAGTTGGTGTCAGAGGTATGGGGATGAGTAGGGGATGAGAGAGTGAGAGAAGCAGTAAGTAAGGGTGTGTGTGTGTGTGTGCAGAGAGAGAGAGAGAGAGAGAGAGAGGAAGGAGGTTATTTGTAGGGGAGGAGTAGGTGGGTGAGAGAGAGAGAGAGAGAGATCATGGGAGGGGGTGTGTTAGGTGGTTTTGAGAGATAGATGGATAAATAGATACATAGATATAGAGAAAGATAGAGAGATAGAGAGATAGATTGATTGATTGAGAGAGAGAGAGTGAAGGTCGGGGGGGTGGAGGTGTCGGTGATTAGTTGTATGGGATAGTAGGGTGTTTGGGGGATATAAATATATAGATATCGTAGTAGGGGATGGGGGCTGGGAATATTAGGGAATTTAGAGAGAAGTAGGGGGGTAGAGAGAGAGAGAGACAGAGATTGCGGGTGGTAAGTGGTAAGCAATAGGGAGAAGGGGATTAGGGAGGGTGTTATGGGGTTTTGGGGAGAGGGACAGAGAGAGAATTGGGGGTCGGGTGTAGGTGGAGGTGTAGGAGAGTGAGAGAGGGAGAGATGGGGGTTAATAAGGGTGTTTTTTAAGAGGTGAGGGGGAGGGGAATTGGAGGTGGTATTAGAGGTAAAGGGATGAGAGAGAAATATAGGGATTTAGTAAGAGTTAGGGAGTAGAATGGAGAGAGAGAGAAAGGTGGGTGGTTAGTTATAGGGAAGTAGAAGCGGGGTGTGCAGGATAGAGAAATAGAGAGAGAGATAATGAGGGGGCCAGGGTGGGGTTTCTATTTTTTTTTTGGGAGAGAGAGGGAAGGGGGGGCTAGAGGTAGGTGGAGGAGTAGGGAGGTGTGTGTGTGTGTGAGAGAGAGAGAGAGAGACATGGGAGGTAAAGGGAAGGGTTTGGGTAATTACGGGTATGGGGTAGTATATGGATTCGGGGAGAGAAAGAGATAAATATTAGGGTGGGAGGAGGGTTAGGGGGATATGGGTTTAGAAGAAGATGTAGGGGGAGGAGGGGGATTGAGGAGGGAGAGGGGTAGGGGTGTATGGATAATTATCGTAGATATAGAGAAGTGGGGGTATAGCGTGGGTTAGATTAAGAGAGAGAGGGCTAAAGAGGTGGAAATTATTTGTAGGTGCTGGAGTAGGGGAGAGAGAGTGAGAGTGGATGTTACTAAGGGTTATGGGGAATATTAGAGAGCGAGAGAGAGAGGGAGGGGATAATTGTATGGGGAGGACTAGGGGGCAGAGGGAGTGAGAGAGAGGTTAGTACAATTAAAGAGAGACATAGAGAGAGAGAGAGAGGTGGTTAGTTGTAGAGGGGGGATTAGGGGTGAGATAGAGAGATAGAGAGAGAATTGGGGGTGTTAGAAGAGATACATCTAGGGGGAGGGGGGGATGGTGTGTGGTTGATTATGGGTAGGGTTGGAAGGAATATGGGGGAGAGAAATACATATATGTGCATAAGGGGGAGGGGACAGGTGCTTAGAGAAATTAGAGAGAAGGGGGGTAGTGTAAGTTTTAAACCTTAACAG
>BSBM01001777.1:0-87500 GCA_027924585.1 Larix kaempferi
TGGTGTAGTTCAGAAGGAACCTCCTCGAAAGGGGGGAGTGATATGGTCGATGATGTGGATACTGTATTGATGTTGAGGATACTTGTATTAATGATGTGGATACTTGTATCGATGATGAGGATACATGTATTGATGATAAGGTTACCTGTTCCAACGATGAGGTCGATGATATCAATGATAAGGTTGAGAAGTGGTCCCTAGTGGACGAGAGGGATTGTATCATCCCTAGACTTCGGTCCCTAAATTGATCCGTAGACATGTCTCCGAGAAGTGGTCCCTAGTGGACGAGAGGGATTGTATCATCCCTGGACTTCGGTCCCTGAATTGATCCGTAGACATATGTCTCCAAGAAGTGGTCCCTCGTGGACGAGAGGGATTGTATCATCCCCAGACTTCGGTCCCTGAATTGATTCGTAGACTCTTATCTTCGAGAAAGATGTTATGAAAGATGTAATGTGCTCTCCTGGACTACTCAGCATAGTAGGTGATCATTCACAAAACCTGTAATGAGGTAATGTCCACTCCTGGATTAGCAGTAGGGATGATTTTAGGGGCGAATTTTAGCCCATTAGCGAAATTAGAGGCACTTTGAAAATTTGGTGGGTGAATTTTTATTGATTTTTATTTTCAAAATTTTAATTAATTCGTCCATAATTTATTTAAAAATTAATGTTTAATATGGAAATAGCCCCTTCATATAAGGAAGGAGAGGCCTCAAAAATGGATTTTGCCCCTAGAAATTCTGTAAATTCCTTTCATTTGCCCATCGAGATCACTAAAATGTGTTATGAATACCTCATTCGCCTCTGGATTTCTGGCCATGGAGATTAATACCTGCAATTTCGCCCTCGATTTTTTTGGTAAATCCAAAATACCACTCTTATTGCCCCTCGATTTTCCTTTTGGAGAATTTATTTGGAGAAATTCATCCATAAATCGTTGAAATGGGGGCTCGATTTTGCTGGTAAATAAAAAATACCACTGTTATTGCCTCCTCGATTTTCCCTTCCATAAATTGTGGAAATGGGGTAGAAAGGTAACAATTTCATCCTATATAATGACAAAATCTAGTTTCAAAGACAAATAAGGTTTCAATTTGGAAATTGGTTGTTTCAATTTGGGTTATTTGGGAGTTGTAGGCTCTTGGCACTAGAGTCTAGGGTTTTTTTGGAGCTTATTCAGAATTTCAGGAGTTTCCAAGCTGAGGCTCTATCCGTCGTCCAATCTCAGAAGTGCAGGAAAGTCCGTTGTCTAGGATTGCAATCACGTCCGTCGTCCAAGCTTAGAAGTGCAGGCAAGTCCGTTGTCCAGGATTGCAATCACGTCCGTCGTCCAAGCTTAGAAGTGCAGTCACGTACATCGTCCAGGCTCAAAAGTGCAGGTATGATCAATAGAATTTGGTTTTGGATTGTAGTGCTTCCGGATATAGTTTTTGGTTTGAAACTTCCAGACAACTAGCATTCATCCCCATTCCTTTAGGCCGAGACTGGTAGAGCAGAGGTTTGGGTTTGATTTTCCATATAATCAATAGCGAGGAGCCATACTGCCTGGTTTTTATATCTTTACTGCCAGCCATTTTTTTTATTGCCACTCGAATAGAGTGTGAGGTAATATAATAGAGTGCGAGGGATGTATAACACCATAATATTTTTCATTTTTTTATGGTTACTAAATTTTTTAAGGTTGAATGCCCCTGTTTGTTGTCAAAAATTTCCAACAAATTAAATGCAGCCAATAGACTAAAATTTGAGAAATTATAATGGATGTAGCCAAGATTTAATCAAACAATGTCATTATCAGTCGTTTTGGTTGATTGATGACTATTTTGGATTTCAACCACACTAAATATCCAGTGTGATTTTTATCCTCTAGTGAAAACACTAAATGTGAACCTTCCACATTCTCCAGTTGCATTTTGATATAAATTACCATGCACTCATTTGTGTGGTAGATTTTACTGCCTATAATCACTTATTTAGATTATGAAAACTTACAAGAAATGAGGTGTTTCTACTAGGATTGTAACGATAATTGGTTATGTAAATCCTTGCTTAGTATTGAACATCCATGCCTAGTATTGGGCATGTAGAACCTAGGACTAATAGGTGTCGTTTTATGATTTGAGCTTAGCATAAACATTAGTCTAGCACATTTATTGGCATGGGTTTATCGTAGCAAGAAGTCCTTAAGACATCGTGCCCACCACATGAAAAGATAAGTGTCAAGATAGATGCAATCCACAGGGTGCAACTCAACAGTTGCTAGTAACCTTCTTGAGAGGATTGTTTGGACCTTCCATGATGTGGAATGGAAAAGTTTAAAACCCCATAAAAACTAATCTTTAAATTTGTCCATGATGTGGAATGAAAAAGTTTAAAACCCCATAAAAGTTGTACTTGTAAATTTGTCCAATTCGCTTTGTTTTCCTGACAACCTTTACGCATGGTACAATGGATATGTTGTTATCATTGTATAACCTCTATATTCCTCTTCCCCTTTTCATAAATCCGATGTTAAGCAAAGCTAACATAGTTGGGTGCTTCGGCATATTTTGTGGCCCTCTCCAGAGGTATTATTACTCGTTGAACATAAGTGTTTTCATAGGTCAGGGGTTCTATCTCCATTATCACTTAGAGGTTGGATTTTCATAATTGTTTTGGTAGACTGGTTTAGTATCTTGAGTAGTCCTAAGTAACCATCATTCCATTACCTTTATAATGACCTGGATACCTCCATAACTACTTGTAACTTCTAGTTCCTAAGCATTCCTAAGTAGTCCTAGTTAACCTTTGTAGCTTTCATCTAACCTGAAACCTACCACCCATTATCTCTTGTATCATAACGAAGGAAATAGTGTTCTAGTTCTCAAATTTAGTCTTGTAGTTTCCCAATTTGCACAAGGAAGTTGTGCATTGTTGGTTATAGAGGTATCAAACATGGTTGAAGTATATAAAATGAGTAGAAATATGAGTAGCAGCATGAGGAGTGGCAACAAATCGAGTTGGGGAGTTGAAAATGTATTTTCCATATCCAGCACTGGATCATAGAGACAGAGGATAGATGATGATGAAGAAGCTCTCAAATGAGCATCTCTAGAGATGTTTCCCACCTCTGATAGGCTGAGGGCCATTATCATGCAAACGTTTGCACTAGACACTCAGACGAATATCAATGATAATAACAATAAGATGGTTCACAGTGAAGTGGATGTTCAGAATGATGGAGAAGCAAGCCTTCATTGAATGTATCTTTAAGGTGGTAGAAGAAGATAATGAGAAGTTCTTGACGAAGCTCAGGAATTGTATTGATAGGTGAGTTTATGTGTTTGTGTATTTGACACCCACAGAAAAAAGTACCAAGTTTCCAATTTCAATTCCCAAAGTAGCAATTTCTAATATGGTGATTTGATTGAAAACCTTCGTTGAAGCTTTTGCAATACAGAGCTCACATAAATTATGTTTTGGCATTGTTTGCAGAGTTGGTATCTAGCTTCCAACTATGGAAATCCGATTCGAACACTTGAAAATTGATGTAGAGTGTCATGTGGGTAACAAAGCTCTTCCTACACTGTGCAATACTGTTATAAACATCTTAAAATCCTTGATAGGCATGACAGGACTATCACTTAGCAAAAAGGAAAAGTTGCAAACCTCACAATTCTGAAAGACGCTAGCGAAATCCTCAAACCATATCAGTAATAGGCTCATCCTGTGGAACAATTCATTTATAATCAAATTGTAATAATATACAGAAATTATAATACAATTCCTATTAGGATATATTAAATCTCCCTGGACTTTGAAAGGTCTTCTTGCCTGAGCTAGAGAGGTTGGTCCTAAAAGGTTTTAATTGAAACAATGACAAATACTTACACCATATCATTGCACTGATTATGCAAAATGGATTTGTTATTGGGTTCCCCTGGGTATGGAAAGACATCATTTCTACTGGCTTTGGATGGGAAATTGGACCCTAATTTAATGCTCAACCAACTAATTGCTCTTTTTGAAATTGGATTTGTCTTCTTGATTACAGCTTAGTGGTATTCATTCCTAGTGCTAGACCTCTGAAAGTTTGAATGTAAAATTTCCTAGCAAGTCCTTGAGCCTATGGCCATAATCCCAAATAGTTTATCCAACCCTTTGCTTGATCTCCTTCAGCTCTAACACACACTGCTACTCTGATTTAGGATTTTTAAATTCCCTAAATAAAATATTTACTAATATAATCCAAAGTCCTCACTTGGACCACAAGGACATTGACCCCTTATACTTCATATACCACTGCAATGTGAAATCCTTGAATGCAGTTTCCAGTTGCATGATATTCACTGCATCGTCTATCACCTTGTTCACTATCCATATGGCCTCACATATTAACTAGTGCTACTTAGCATCGTCCCCACCTATTCGATGGAACACAGGGAGTCTGATCCTGTCAAGGTCCACGAATCAAGGGTGTAATGTAAATGATGATCAAATATATTAAAACGGTAGGTAGAAGACACATAGAAGAAGGGTACTTCTTTATAGTATGTGACTTCCCTTAACCTGGCTGGCTTGGCCTGTTAACTCTTTCGATGGTAACTCTATTAACTCTTATGGTTAAAAACAAAGGTGGTGAGAAGATGCAATCCTTTGTAACCCTTATGGAGCTAGTGGGATAAAAAGCCTACATCTATTGAAATTCTACCCAGAATTAACATTTCAATGCAATTCAGGAATTTCACCTTCAACCTTGAAAGCTTGCTGGCTAAATTTTCCACAAGATTTTGCTTGTGTTTGCTGTTGGCTAGATTTTCCACAAGATAAATCTTTCCATGCTTGTAATGTGGCAACATGGATAGCCAATATTTGATGTCTTTTTATCAATTGATAAATGAGCATTCATCTCCAAGGTTTGAGCTTAGTTGAAATTCATTTGGAGTGTTTTACTAGTAGCTTTCAGCTTTTGGATTCCACTACATATTTCCATGCCTTCAACTGTGGCAACATTCAGTTTCTACAAGTTCATAGTGATGTGGATGTTTACCTTGGGAGCATCACATTCATATTTTTATGCCCTATCTTGAGACAGTGTCTAGTTTTGAAAGGTTCCTGAGCCATCTTTTGAAGGTTAGTTACAGGTTTTGGAGGTTCTAGGTGCCATATATCCAAGTTAAAATTGTGATGAAATAGAGATTCCTAACTTGTCTCAGCCCAGACTTGGAATACTATTGTTTGATAATGGAATGTACCCATGACTTCTTCACTTTTTCCCAACACTATAGCTAAGGGTTAGCCCAACACTATATTTAATGGTTTGATTACTGTTACAGCTACCTATAATCCTTTAGGGTATCAATAAGTGCTCTTGAACAAGCCTAGAATCTCCCTAGAACAATCCCTTGAATTTTTACAACATCCCTTAGTGGACACCCATACAAGATGGGTGGTAACAACTTGGAAAGAAGAACACTTGAAGGTTTTCCATCTAACATGCAATAAGACAATTCACTCTTATCCATGCAACCAAAATATATGATTCATATTGAAGATAAGTACTATTGGACAAATTGCCAATTTTATGGTATTTTTAAACAATGCATGTGTTCACTGGAGTTCAAAATAGACAAAACATTTATTGTTGAGCGTCAAGCCCTAAATGTAAAGATAACTTTCTATAATATGCAAGTCTTACATGAAAATGTTGACTAAATCGAAAGGCAAATTCCAACGTTGGAATTTTCTTCTATAATAGAAGATTGTTTGTGAGTCATGACAAAGCAAGTCCTTATGTTTTAGTATTGAAATGGAATCCTCCCTCACTAGTAAATCTAGTTCCAATTTATGGATGCTTCAGATTTTCATAAAAATTCCACAAGGACAAGGGCATAGTATTGTTTTGCACCATCTTTTTGAATAAACTAGCATTCAAATGAATCTTGTATAACATCAAAATCGACATTCACTTATTCCATTCTAGTTAGACAGTAGTAATTGTGTAGAGAGAATCATTGTGTTCTATAGTCCAAGTGGGGGAAGATATCGATTTATTTCGTGTGTCTTTATGCAATGCTCCTACCCACATAAAAGAGGGCCAGCTACACACTCTAGCATAAGTTGATCTTAACCCTGGATCTACTAAGTTCCAAGAGGTACACACCTACATATTTGTTGTGCCAAGAGAATATTATTGAGTTAAAGTCTAAAAGTGATAGTATATTAGCCTACAATTGGACCCTTGTAGGATTCCATCTATGGGTCCTGTAGGTTGTCTCAGCCTGCTTACAAGCCCCCATGTAGGTTGACATGGAAGCCTATAGTGGGGCTTGTAAGTAGGTTGAGACATTTTACTGGAACCCTGGATGGAATCCTATAGTCCCCCACTCCTGTAGGCTAAGAGGCAGGACCTCCTGTAGGTTGTAACATCATACCTACATACCCCCCTATAGGCTAATATGGAAGCTTACAAGGGGCCCTGTACGTAGGCTAAGACATCCAAGAGGCCCCTTATAGGTTTCCATCTCAACCTCTAGGGATTAAAAACTAGTTTGGCCAATAAAAATGACAACTATTACAAATATTCAATCAATCATCTAGATAGATAGGAACTTGGTTTCACACAAAATCCCATAAAATAACAACAATGCAAGAGGAGCAATGATTAGAGCCAGTATTGAAGGAGATGTCAATAGATAATTGACTGTTATAAAAACTAAGGTGGAGAAAAATGATGGAAATTGGCCAACCTCCCTTGACTGACGAGGAAATCCAAGAGAACAGGGAAGGTGGGGCACAACTATTATCAGATCAATAAGGAGCACAGTATCATAAAATGTGAAATCCCCTAATTCACATGGTTTAGTTAAATGAAATTTTTTCTTAATTAGTAATGGTCTCCCTGTTACAGCTTACATGAAGCTGCCTAAATCAGTTGGAAGGATGACATCTCTAAAGCATGTTATCTGCGATGAGTAGATTGGGAAGCAATGGATGCATGTCGAGAGCTCTGCCCTCATGCAACTTAGAGTTGAAGTTGTGGAAGCACACTTAAGCTTGGATTGGCTAGATGGTTGACATCCTACCTGGACAGGATGCAGGTGCAAGAAGTTACATCTTACATAGGTAAGAGATCAGGATAAGCATTTATTTTCCTATTGTTAAAACTTATTTCGCAAATGGTGTTCAAACTCTTATTAGATTCATTCTCATTACCCTATGATGTCCTGTGTATAGTGACATACATGCCAAATATAAGATAACCAAAGCAACTCTCTTCAATAACTATTGACAATGACAAATTAAATAGCGTGGGAAAGTTAATAACAGAAACATTGATTCTCTTTTTTTTTTTACAGAAATGGGTAAGAGCTTTATATATTAAAAAAAGAAGGAAATTACATATGTCCAAGAGGTTGTTCCCATAGGACCCATAATTGTCGTAGCAAGCATAACAATGTTCAGCCTCTTAATTTCAAAAAAGTATCCCAATACCAGATACAAAAAGAAGCAGGAAGGTCTAAAACAAGAGCTAAAACTAAAGAAGTGCTATTACAGAGCTTCGAGAATACATAGGAAAACCAAAAGGTGGGTGTGTAGTGCATGGAGGTGTAGGATCCAAGTCAATTGGCATGATGGTGACTGATAGGGGCCGTGGCTACATTTTCCTCGTCTAGGTTCAGGATAACAGAGGGGCTGCTTCCCTTATTGACCATTGTGTTGCCATTGTTGACCCTTATGCCTAGTTTAGCTTCCAGAATTCGAAGACAGTGTGTCATGCTTACCCATTATTTTTTTGTAGTAATATTTCACCTTGCCAGCACTGTTCCTAACTTCCAAGTTGGAGATCTGTATGAAGGTGGCAAGATTGTAAATTGCCTTCTTGGTATCCAGTAGGTCGCCACAAAGCCAGCGAACCAGGGCTTCCAGGTCCTGTATTTGGGTGTTAGCTTCAGGTGTGGGACTCGCATTTCGGTGAGGAAAGTCCATAGCAACCAGGTTCCCTTGATAGCCCATATGCTGCTTCAAACTTTTACTGCCATAACCATCCGGACTGGTACATACCAGAATATGAGGGCCACTATGCCCAGGTTCCGGGGATTTAAACTGCTTCCTGCTTCTGTTACCATAGTCGAGCCCGCTGCTGAAGCACTGCATTACATTCCTATTGTGAGCACTAGTTCCATTTTCTAGGGGAGCCCAGTTCTTCCTACTACCCTGCTCCTCGTGTTGACGTGAGTTATTACAAGCTAAGCCCCCTCGCTTGCCGGTGCTTTCATTGTTATACAGAAGCTCATTTAGGTATCGCTTCTTTCCTCTACTGGAGCTATTGCCCAAGGCACAATCCTTTCAATGTGGAGAGTGGCAGATACCCGCCATGATAGAGAGCAAGAAAGTGGAGAAGGGGGCGCATAGGGAGAATGCAGGAGAAGACTCTGAGGGATGATGGGGAAATATGCCACCACCCTGCAAGATATAAGGGAAAGGTGGCCTGGGGAAGAGCTCGAAATAAATGCGGGAGCATGCGTGATAGATGGGGGTAGTCAGGTGCAACCATCGGTTGCATTGGGAGAGATGGAGGAAGGACGCGAATGAGATCCAAGGTGGATAGTGGGAATTAATGTTAAATTTTGAGCATTAATTCACATTACTCTAGGATCTTCACTGAGAGAATAACATATACAGTATATCAATGCATAACAATCACAATAAGTATGACAAGCATCACAAGAATCAAAAGCATGAGAGACAAGAGACACAGAGTTTCCATGGGGAAAACCCTAAGGTGAAAAACCCCACAACTTCCTCAGAGATAGAGAGAGCAATGGCTCAACCAAAGTACAACCAAAATACACTGAGATAGTCTCATAGTAGCAGATGATCCTCCTCCTCACTAGTGCACCACTTTTTGAGTAAGAGAGATATAACTTTCCGAATGATCTAAATAGAGATCACCTGATCTCTATTTATACTAACTTGTTTTCCTAGTGACCTTATGGGGCCGACTTGTCTAGCTAGGTACATCCACATTATAATATATATATTTCAGGGCCGAACCCACACATGGTGGTCTAATAACCCATCGGCAAGTACACACACTTGCGACACTTGTCAATCCACATGATGACACTTCCTTATAGAGGAATAACACATCTCTAATAAGGGTACAATAAATATATATGAAATACATTCCGCAGTTACATATACATCAACACTCCCTCTTAACTGGGAAGGTATTTCTCGACACAGATCTGCTAGACAAGTCTTCTTCTCGGGATCATCGTCATTGATGCATCGTCATTGCTGCTGCTATCTCAACCAATCTCTGACTCTACTCGTCATAGGAAGTTCTACAGAACCAGTCCTTTTTCATACTGGATGTAGGCCCACCACCTGCAGGTCTTCGTCATCACTAGCCATACTATGGAATCCTTAGGACTTATTACATGCGTCGCGAAACCTTGAAAGAGCATCCTAGACTATTATGAGCACACAACTCTACCTATAGGATCTCCCAGGGCCATATTATATGTGACCTCACCATAAAACCTCGCAAGAGCATCCCATCCTGTTACGAGCACACAGCTCTACCTGTAGGATCTCCCAGGGACAGATTATATGTGGTCATGGAAAAACCTAGCAAGAGCATCCCAGGACTTATTACGGGCACACAGCCCAACCTATCGGATCTCCCAGGGACATATTATATGCCATAGGACAAAACCTCGAAAGAGCATCTGCCTGATATCCCAGGGCCAGATTATATGTGTTAACACCCAAAAAGTGTTCACTCGCTCATTCCCTTATTCACATGACCCATTTGTCCACTTTTCCACCATCAGAGCCTCTGAATCCAACAGAAGGTCACCAAAAGACCTTAGTACACTCCTTTTTCCCACTCAAAAAGATTATTTTTCCTAAAAAAGCATAAAAAACCCTCAAAAAGGGTCCAAATTCCCCAAAAATATTAAAAAGGGAATAAAAATATTAATTTTATTCAAAAAAGGAAAAAAGGAGGGAAAAGTACCTAAACCATGTTGGTCAATACCTTTGGTTTCCACAAAACCACAAATGGTATTCCCCACCACCAAAACCTATAAAAAGTTGGTAGGGGCTCCTCATTTCACATCCATCCATCTTCCTATCGTCATGCTGCCAAAATCTCCCTTGAGTATTTGGCCATTGTAGCAACCTTGGAGAAAGGAACCATTAGAGATTGGAGTTGCTCACCATTGGAGCTATTCAACAACCTTCATCACTTGGAGGTATTGTTATTGCAAGCACTTGCTTGCCCCCATTTTTCAATACAAAATTATTTCCTATGTTTCTTGTTCTTGTTTTTTTAATTCAAAATGCACATGCTAGTTTAGTTTAGTTTAGATTTAGTTTATTGTTATTTGCTTTACATTGAAACTGCTGCTACTAGTTAGCAGGTGCCCATAGCACTAAGCTTGGTTGCAAAACCAAGACAACAGTTTTTGGCGACTCCGCTGGTTTTGAATCTTTAGATCTCACTTTTGCTTTAGATCTTAGTTTTTGATTGTATTAGTTAGTTTAATTCATAGATCTGCCACCCTAGACAGCAGATCCATTGCTGTTCTAGATCTTGGCCCATTTTTTAGCCATTAACAGACCGAAATTCTCAATTTTTGGCTTTGTTTTTCGGCATCCATGTACAGCTTTCACCTCGTGGCTTTTTTCCCAACAGTCGCGCGGCTCATCGCGATTGCGTGGCTTTTTTCCGTGCAGTTCACCGCAGCTTCGCAGCCATTTAGCGCGCTGCACATCGTGGCTTCGCGGACCTTTTCCGCACTGCACATCGCGACTGTGTGATGAAATCCCGTGCTGCACATCGCGGCTTCGTGGGCCTTTTCTGCGCTGCACATCGTGGCTTCGCAGTCAAAACCCGCGCTGCCCATCACGACTGTGCGATAGAAACCCGCGCGGTCCATCACGGCTTTTCTGTCAAAACCCGCGATGCTAATTTTTTCATTCGGCCGAATCATTTATAAAATTAATTTCTTACTGTATTTTCTTCCCACATAGCACATTTTCCAGTATTAAAAATCCTGCATATTTTACAGCCATAGAAATTTTTTTTACTATTTAGAATGCACATGTGAAAAAGTCTTTTTAAAAATTTTCAGAAATTGAAAGAAGGATTTCTTTTTGCATTTTTATCTAGATTTAAAATTTTTGTTGTTTACTTCTTTCAATATTTTGCCCATTTCAATTTTTGAAAACGAAATCCATTCATTTCTCAAAGAAGTTTTATTATTTGCTTTCATATTTCAAAAGATCCTTTGTTTTTTGAATAGTCTTTGAAAAGCATTTAATTTCCATTTATTGAAAAAGTTATAATATTTGCTTTTTATTTCAAAAGATCCTTTGTTTTTTGAATACTTAGCATTTACTTTTTCAATTTCAGTTTAAAATATCACACGTGCACCCACTCAAACACTAATTTTAAACTGAGCCTTAAAACTTACCCTAATTTCAACCCACTTTTAACCCCACTTGGGGAACACTAAAAGAACTTTGTAGCTAGGTAGTATTGAGGGGATAGGTGTTCCAATAACACCCCTCAGTTATTACATCTAAGACATAGTTGTTGTTCTTTAGGGAGCTAAAATCTCTTAGTATTTATTGGCACGGTCACAACCATTTTATGGGAAGGCCTCTCCCCTAGGAGGGTTGAAGTCGCGAGGATGGTTCCGGAAGCCTGAGTGGAATACCGAAATCCATTCAGTAACCGAAGGGCTACCATTCGCAGTTTTCGGGATATCCCTGTATAGGGGTATTGCGATCAAGGAACAAATGGTAGATTTACCTTTTCTCGACGTGTCATGAACGGAGTATCCTAGTAGCCATTCTTTAGGATTGATTACCCGATGTCCCTCTCGGTAGGGGGATATCTAGCCGTTGACTCAACACTCAATATTGTCTGACTTGGATTTCATCACCTTGCAGAGAATATAGTTTGTTGATTCACAATACTTTTAGTTAGGTGTTTGCATGTTTCAACCCACCTTTGGTCTAGTTACACCTATTTTTTCTAGAAGCTGTTTGCATGTTGGTACTCTAACCATTTTTTGCATCCCTCCACTTATTATAGCACAGCTGCTATAATAAGTGCCTTTTTGAGGTTGATTTTTTGGCCTGAGAGCCTTCATTTTCACTCCCCGTCTTGCACCCTTGGTTGCATTAGGTTTTTGAGTTTTTTATACATTACCATTTTACACATACAGATTTTTACACAAAAAACCTTATTTTCTCACCATTGAGAATTTTAGACGCTCTCGTCGTCTACAGGGCGAACTCCCAGAGTTCAGTCTACTTGGCTCGCCATGTCACCGACGTCGAGCCTTATCCCTTGACTCGACACATCGTCGGTCAACCAGACAGTCATCCGATTCTGACACGCCTCACTTCACATCTGATTCTGAGGCAGAATCCGAAAACCCCACTGTGTTATTCCCAACCAACCATATGGCTGGAACACCATTTGACCCACTCTTTACCAGCACCATAGGAGAGACATCCACAGACCCTTCTACTGCGGTGCCATCCATGGTAGAAACCACCCCCCTGGGTATGCCTAATATGGGCAACACATCACCTTTAGGAATGCCCAACACAGGGCCACCTCCTGTTATAGGAATCCCCAACATAGGGCCACCACCTGTTATGGGTATGCCCAACATAGGGGTCACACCCCCTCTGATTCCCACAACCCAGATTCCAGGAATCACCACTACTATTCCTAACCCAAGTGTAACCCATGTTGCACTTGGAAGTGCTGGCCCATACCAGACCACACCTATTGGAGGACATATACCTTCAATCCCTAGCATACCTTTAGGCGCTACTGGACCCCTACATCATACCACCATGACTAGGCATGTCCCAGTCCCAGTCACCACATCTGCTAGCTTACCGTACATGGTAAGTCTGAACTTGCCAGACCTAGCCAGGCTCACCAATGATCCTATCAGACACGATCCTGCGTGGCCTCACATGCCCACCAAACTCCCCTCCGACATCCCTAAGTTTGAGGGCAAGGCAGGTGAGGACCCCCAGAACCATATTATGTCCTTCCATCTATGGTGTTCCTCCAACTCCATAGTAGATGACTCTGTCCGCCTCCGTCTATTACAACGCACCTTCACTGGCTCTGCAGCTAAGTGGTATATCGAGCAGCCCCATGGGACGCATGCCACCTTTACCTCCCTTGCCTCGACCTTCCTGCAGTTCTTCCAATTACCTGTCCGCTATGATGCGGGCGTTGAGATCCTACTGTCTTGCAGACAGAACACGGCCACCCACATCACTGACCACATTCATGAGTGGCGTCGACGCCGAAGCCTCTGCAAAATCAAGTTAGACGACCGTATCTTCCTAGATTGGTTTCTAAAATCCCTCCTCCCTCTCATTGCGAAGGATGTAGCATCTGAAAGACCTCAGTCTGAAGAAGAGGCCATCCTCAAAGCCCAATAGTTTGATCTCATTTACGCCCAGTCGGGTTATCTGTATACCATTATACCTGACGCCCCTCGGGGCGAGTCATCCCAACACAATGTGCCAGGGGCATCCCATGCCGCTGATGGCATCATTGGTCATATGGCGTTGCATCCCCAACCCTTTTCTATTGCACATACTAGCCATGGTCCCGACCTTTCGTGGGCTACATCTCAGTCTGGAGCAACCAGTTCATATGCTCCCATGGCACATCCCCACCATACCCATGGACCTTCATGTCCACCTCAGTGTTTTGGTAATGCACCACCTGCATACGCCCCCCCAGTTGCACCTCAACCAGTGTACTACCCACAGCAAGCTGTGACAGCTAGCCCAACACCTCCAATAGCTCAGGGTTACCAACAACCCCAGCAGGTCACTGGACCACCTCCAGCCCCATAGGCTTATTATCCACCATAACCTACTCCCGCACCTGCGATGAACCAAAATCCTCCCACTGCTCAAGGGAAAGTGTATACACAGCACAACCAGCCCCAGAACCAAAACAACTAGCGCAACCAAGGTGCGCAACAGAACCGTGGTAGAGGTCGTAACCGCAGTAACAACCAACAACATCAGCAAGGTCCTCCACCTCCCAATCCTTCACAAAATAACAATGCTGCTCCTCCCAACCGCAATCCAGATCGGAATCCCAAGCAGCCTAGAAATAATAACCTCATAACAAACCACCCTTGTTTTATTTGTGGGGTCTATGGTCATTACACGCATTCTTGCCCACATTTGGAACGAGCTCGGCAACTCTGGACCGATGATGCCCATCGTCAAGGGCAAGCGGCTCCTCAGCTGCCACCCAACCCTCCACCACCTCAACATCAACCTTTGGTGCTGCAAAACCCCTTTCCAAACCAGGGTGTAGTGAACACTCAGCCATCAGCTCCCCCTCAGGAAAACGTGCCACCACAACATATCACTTATACAACCCCTGATCAACACATGTTTGATTCAGATACTCACCACTTGTTGATGATGTCAACCGCTGATGCCAACCTCCAAACCCGTCGGAACCAATATGGTTCCACCTCCGAAGCCCCTACTGCCGACAAAAACACTAGCGTTAATCCCACAGATCAAACGTTACGTATACCTCTGGCTCCACTTGATGGTGCTTCCAAAGCACCTCGCTTCCCACTTCGTCGCATCAACAGTAATCCCAATGCTTGGGTTGCGTCGAATTACAACATTGTCGACGACTTAGCCCAGTCTCCTGTAGCCATGTCTGCTTTAGAAGTTTTGAAAAACTATCCTTCACAGCGCAAGACTTTCCTCTCTACCATTGGCGCCATTGACCCCAATGATTCACAACTGATCGCATTGATTCAGACCAGTCTGAACCACGACTGCCTTCCAGTTTAGCGTTCCAAGTTTTCGTTTCCGTTCGGAATCTTGTCATCCATCGGTGCATTATTGATGAAGGGGCCTCTACATGCGTCATGTCCACATTCGTTTGGCAGAAGTTGGGATCCCCTACTCTCCAGCAGTCCACCACTGCGTTGCAAGCCTATGAAGGCCGTTCGGCACAACCCCAGGGTCTCTTACCTAATGTCCCCGTCCAGCTCGCGGGTAAAATCGTGCTCATCGACATTGAGGTCATCAATGCCCAACTCGACTATAACCTTTTACTTGGCCATAGTTACATGTATGCCATGAGGGCTGTTGCCTCATCCGTTTTTCATACCATGCAGTTCCCCCATGAGGGACGCGTGGTCAAGGTCGACCAACTTACCTATTACGACCCCAATGCCCCCGCCACACCTGAAAACGTTCTCCCCATGGTTGAACAACCTGTTTGTTGTGCAAATACCTCGTTCGTTTCCTCAGTGGGACCCAGACTATACTCCGACGCGCCGATGACTTCTACCTTCCAGGCCATTCCACCACCGTCACCGGAGACCCACGTCGCTAACCTCTGCACTCTTTCACAAACACCCGGTAATCAACCCTCCTTGTTACCCAAACCACCATTGGTCCCTAGTCACATTGGTGTTACACCCATCCACACCATCCCCTTTCTATTCCCTCCCTCGGGCGTAGTAAGCGCTCCGGTTATGGCTACCCTCAGTCTCCCTGGGTTAACATTGGGATTACCCGTGTGGTATATTACGCCTCCCATTCCCCCACCGACACCAAATGTCATCCTGCAACCGGTGCAACCCATTGTCACTTCTACCCAACCACCTCCTGGTATCACTACTCCTTCGTCATCGACGAATCCCCCTCCACTCATCAGGCCCACTGGGGGCAGAGGCCCACAACCATACACTGCTGTACCTCCTCCCAAAGCAGTGAAACCTCCCCCCGTGTTTCGTGCTCCTCCCAAATGCTCGTTGTGTGATGAGTTAGGCCATCCAACCCATCAGTGTCCACAATTACCTGCATTGCAGGAACACATGCAAATGCTGGACGACGACCCCAACATCCCGGTTGTCAAACTCGATCCAAACCCCATGCCTCGTGATAAATCACTGCGTACCAACCACCCATGTGCGATATGCGGTATTTACGGCCACTACTCACATCACTGTCCTGACATCCCATATTACAGAGCAGCTCTCTACGAGATGAACAATTTGGACCTTGAGACGGCACCCCCTACTATCGAGGAGATCTACCCTCCCGTATCATCCTCATTCGGAGAGATTAACACCATCTACATGATCTCTTCGACTACCACTACCTCATCACTTGATTTGACCACTCAAAGCTCCTGCAATGATGAAGAGATTCTAGAGGCTCCTACTGACGACATGCAACATCGTCCATACTTCCTCCCGGAAGAGACTTCATCCACCACCGATACCCAATCCGCGCTTGAGTCCAAATATTTCCTTCCTGTTAAAGTCGACTGGTTGAAGGATCCTATTCCTACTCCTGATGACTCTGAGGAAGATAACACGGCCAATATTCCTCCCGTCATTCACATCGATACCTCTGACCCACCTGGTGCCCTCCATACCATTACATTAGGAGCCTCCCACAGTGAACATGAGATTGGAAAATACCAAACACACTTCCAAGCATTCACTGATGTCTTTACTTGGTCAGATATCGAAATGCCTGACCCCGCCATTTATACGATCTCCACCAGATACCCCTCTGTCCGGTCGACTCCTTCCCCTGATCCCGGTCACACACATGTTCCCCTCTACTATGTCGGTTTCGCTGATGGGGCAAGCCGGTGGTCCCCCAATCTGGCCTTCGTAGCTTGGGTAATATATTCCCCTTCACATGAGTTGATCCACATCGACGGAATGTGTTTGGGTGCCGCTACCAACAACCAGGCTGAATATGATGCCATGACCGGTCTTTTGGCCACAGCTCTCCAAATGAGCATACGTCACCTTAACGTTTTCTTGGACTCACAACTCCTAGTTTCCCAACTCAACAATGATTACCAGGTACGCGATCCCTGTCTATTTAGAAAAATTTTGCGCACTAAACAAATGATTCGACAGTTTGAATCCATTTCATTCACACATGTCCCAAGAAACCTCAATAGTGTAGCAGACCACATGGCCAACAATGTACTTGACTGGCACATCAATCGCATCATACCATAAACAAATAATGCATCCACGTGCATAACATGTGCCTCCATGGGCATATACCAAAACAAAATGTGTATCCACATGCATAACATGTGCCTCCACGGGCATAATATGTGCCTCCACGGGCATACAGAAAATCAAACATGCCTCCACGGGCGAACATAAAGACAAAAGTGCATCCACGTGCATACACAACCATAAATCCAAATATATATATAGATATATATATAAACCATGATAGTCAACATGTCATAAGTGCCCTCAGCACCCAATATACAAAAAATACATCAGTCGTACAAAAAGTGCTTCCCCATATGCTCATCATAGTCAACATGTCATAAGTGCCCTCAGCACCCAATATACAAAAAATACATCAGTCGTACAAAAAGTGCTTCCCCATATGCTCATCAGCATTTGGGGGCAAATACATATCATCTACTCATCAGGGTCCCTGGGCTCCTCTGGCGCCCCCTCCGCGGGCCCCGCCGGATCATGGCGCGCCCGAACTCTCCGCTCTGCTGGTCCCGCTGGATCATCCCGTAGATAGATCCTCCTCTCAGCCGGCCCTGCCGGGTCATCCTGAGCACCATCCCTGTGCTCTGCCACAAAAACCGCTGTCCTCAACAGGAGCGACCGCCACTCAGGCGGCGCACCGAAGCAACGCTCCACGACGTCCCGGTCCATGTCTCTCCAGCCATCCTCGAGGAGTCCATCTAGAATCATGTCAAAGGTTTATCTGACACCCTCTATGGCATCATCTCGATGGCCAACCCCTCGCCCACGAGCCCCAAATCCTCCACCACGTGGAGGTGGTACCGCTGCAGGAGGTTGGGCAACCACCATCGCCCGCCCCCGACGAGCCACGTAGTCCGCTGGTGGTACAGGACCAACATCTGCACAATGCAAGTAAACCATCATATACATATCTAACTATAATCATAAGCAAATCACATGATATAGTATAAAACAAAACATACCGTCTAAACCCCAGGCCTGTCCCTGGGCTCGAGGCATCTCTGGGTCACCTCGGAAGTCCATGCCAGCATATGGGTAATCCTCAATCACCAGGGGCATCTGCTCCCACTGCTCATATACCTCCTCCGTAAAAAACCCATGGATACCACCACCGCCACGAGGCATCATATGCCCCCATCGCACCATGCACGGCTCACTCACCAGACCATCACGAATGGGCAGCCGTGGTCGCAAGGTCGGCACCCACTCGAAGAAAAAACAACATAGAAAGGAGGCATAACAGAACTCTCCTCCCTCTTGATAGCATTTGTCCAGATCTCTCCGGACACCTGCTAGAAACATCTGAGCCCATGCATAATATGTCCCCCGAAGCACAGAGTCCACCATCATCGTTTGTCCCCCGGACAAACGATGTGGCGCTGCAGCACCCAGCACTCACAGCACACCTGCCCCAATAGCCTTCATGTCCCACTCCCGTAGTGAGCGCAGACTCAAGGCACTGTTCTGCAAAATGGCCCCATCAACACAAAAGGTATGCAGCAAATCCTCCATATCAACACCTGGCGGGATCCTCGGCAGAAGATCTCCCACCTCCCCCAAATGAGGCAACCCAGTCAGAAAGTATACATCTGTGAGGGTGATCTCCAACCTCTGTCCCCCAATCATAAAAGCACCCTCCGCGGGCACCCACCAACTCACCAACTTGTTCAGGAGCTGTCTCACTAAACGCATTGGTGGGATCTGAGTGAACTTCAAAAGTCCACTCACAGCTAGAGTCTGTCGGACCCCTAGATCAGTATGAATCTTCTCCATCATATCATCATCTATCTTCCACTCTCGCCATGAAGTCAGCGGTCTCCTCAACATCCTGCCAAAAAACAGAAGAAATTTTTAGCCCCAGCAAAAAAATTTTGCAAAAAATACCATTGCGGATTTTCCATTAAAAGCCGCGATGACCATAGCGGCCTTTCCTTTAAACGCCGCGATGATCATTGCTGCCTCCAGTCAAGATCCCGCGATGAACATTGCGGATATTTGCCAGACAGTCGCGATGAACATCGCGACTATCTCCCATGAACTCGTGATGAACATCACGGGTTCCAACCTCACAGTCGCGATGAACATCACGACTGTCAGCCTAAAACCTGCGCGGTTCATCGCGGGAAGAGACCCGAAACCCGCAATATTCCACATTGGAAGGTCAATGTGGAATTTCACGGCCTTCGGGGGCCCGCGGCCAAACAAAAAAGACATAATTGAAAAGGCTAAGGCAAATAGGGTTACCTGAAACTCGCAGAATCGAAAACCAACGGTCAAATCTCCCAGAAAATGAGAAAGAGCTCTGACTGCTCTGCCAAACTCGCACGTAACAATGACACGTCATATGGGCCCCACGCCCTATTTATAGAAATTCTACCATTTTTCAAACCGCCATTTCGGTCTCATACGACGTCCGTTTCTCAAACCGTTGGTACCATTGGAATCAGCGCAGCGAGAACTTCATGATAGATTTTTCCTTTTCCTGTTTTCATCAGGACCATTTTTTGACCATTTTTTGGGTGCTCTCGTCGCCTCGATTTGCGTGCCACATCGGCCATTGTCCATTTTGGACAAGTCTTATATCGCTAGATTCAGTTTTTCATGCTCGTGATGATGCTTGAGATCATTTCTTGCTCTCATGCCCAGATTTTTTGGGCAGTTTTACCATGCCCCCTCGTCACCTCGGTTTGCGTGCCACATCGACCATTCTCCGTTTTTGATGTGTTTTATATCGCCGGATTCAGTTTTCCACGCTCGTGATGATGCTTGAGATCATATCTCGCTCTCACCTCTAGATTTTTTGGGCATCTGTCCATGCCCCCCTCATCGCCTCGGTTTGCGTGCCACATCGGCCGTTCTCCATTTTTGACGTGTTTTATATCATCGGATTCAGTTTTCTGCACTCGTGATGATGCTTGAGATCATTTCTCGCTCTCACGCCCAGATTTTTTGGGCATCTTTCCATGCCCCCCTCGTCGCCTCGGTTTGCGTGTCACATTGGCCGTTCTCCATTTTTGACGTGTTTTATATCGCCAGATTCAGTTTTCCGTGCTCGTGATGATGCTTGAGATCATTTCTCACTCTCATGTCCAGATTTTTCAGGCATTTTTTCCATGCCCCCTCGTTGCCTTGATTTGCGTGCCACATCGGCCGTTCTCCATTTTCGACAAACTTTATATCACCGAATTCAGTTTCCCGCGCTTGTGATGATGCTTGAGATCATTTCTCGCTCCCACGCCCATACTTTTCGGCCATTTTTTCAAAATGCCCTCTCATTGCCTCGGTTTGCATGCCACAAAGGCCGCAACACCCTTTTTGACAATCATTATGTCACCGGATCCAGTTTTCCACACTCATGATGGTGCTTGAGACCTTTTCTCGCTCTCATCATTCCCTCCATGTTCGGTATGATTTTATCCCTTTTTCGGGCCGAGCAATCCCTTTTACGAAAAAGGCACTTAGGGAGTTTCTGTTAAGCTCTTTTCTGACTCCTAAAACAATGAAAAGATCGTCGAGCAATCTTGCTTCCTTTCATGCTCGCTAAACGTATCTGAAAGGGCGTCTACCTGGTATAAGTTTACCCCTTTTCTGGACCTCGTAGACTAATTACGAAAAAGGTATACTCTAGTCACATCGGCTAGAAGAGTTCTCCATCTGCATCATTTTATGCTTTTTCGGGCCGTGGAGACTAAACTTACGAAAAAGAACACCAATGGAGTCCACTTACCTCTTTCAGACTCTCTAAACATGAAAGCGACCACGAGCAATCACCATCCTGGGCTCGTAAAACCAACAGGACAGTAATCACAACTACTGCAGAGTCTTCTTATCGTTTTCAAACTCCTTAAAAATGAAAGCACCAATGAGCACGAACAGTCCTGGGCTCACAAATCCACAGGACAGTACCATTTTAGAGTACACTTTTATACCTTCTTGGAGCTCATTAAAACTACGAAGAAGGACCCAACGGTGCTTCTCGGTGCCACAATAGATCACGTCTACTCATATGGCAGCTTCCTCATTTTGGTCACCTTTGTTCAGAGTATTCTGCAGTATGTCACCTTGAGAATCCCTCGACAGCACCCATCAGCTTGATTCCCCCCCAGAGTCAATACATACCCTTCAGTCCCTAACAGCAATGATACCAACACCTACAAGTTAGTTCCCTATGCTGCCAGGTCAACCATGTCATCATGCTCTGAACAAAGGAAGTTTGAGTCTACCCACTATATGACCCCGGTTACTTCCCACCCCCATAAGTATGTCAGTCCTACCATCAGTAATACCACACTTCAGTTCTACACCTCGCGCTCCTATCAAGGAAACATCATTGCCTTGTTAGTTGCTGGTCTCCCTCTGTCGATGACAACCAAACTTATTCCAGAGGATAGACCTAGAAGTCCCTGTGTTTTGGACTCATCACCGTTTATGAAGAGTGCCTACAAATCATTTCGAGAAGAGTCCTCAGTACCTCTCCAAATGGTTGTTTCTCACATGCTCGACTTCAACACCTTGATCGCATCGTTGAGACTCAGTTATCAGTCGAAGACCCCGGATACCTCCTGACTCCTCCACACTTGAGAGTCTACCTATGGATACAACCAGTTACACTTTTTCTATAGATATCCGGGTTGCGCATGGCGACAGTATTCAGATGTACACAGGTTTTATACTCCCTCGAGTATACAATCACATATACTTCCCAAAGATGGCTCATAGCCATGCTGTCCCTACAAATGTTGGACAACTTTAGGTTCAGCAGTTCATCAGTTATTCCAGTGTATCAGTGATTGAGATCAATCATGTCATGATCATGAGTACATCCCAAAATAATGTCCCCTCAGGACCATTATGATGTACCAGTATATTTTTTATGTATTAGATCCCCCTTCTTGGGACTAATTGTTATGTATATGTCTTGATACGAGCATGGGTATGCCTACCTCGTCCATTATCAGCGATTATCCCTCATTCATATTGAGGCAATGTAATAGTTGTTTTTTTTTGCAGCTTCCATGGGACGCGGATCCAGTCTCCAATCGATCTTTTCTCCTCCCCAAAACCCCAGAAGAAAGACAAAAGAACTATGATGTCTATCGGCCATACAATGAGCTCCTGCCCTCACACATTAGGGGGCAATCTGTTAACACCCAAAAAGTGTTCACTAGCTCATTCCCTTATTCACATGACCCATTTGTCCACTTTTCCACCATCAGAGCCTCTGAAGCCAACAAAAGGTCACCAAAAGACCTTAGTACACCCCTTTTTCCCACTCAAAAAGATTATTTTTCCTAAAAAAGCATAAAAAACCCTCAAAAAGGGTCCAAATTCCCAAAAAATATTAAAAAGGGAATAAAAATATTAATTTTATTCAAAAAAGGAAAAAATGAGGGAAAAGTACCTAAACCATGTTGGTCAATACCATTGGTTTCCACAAAACCACAAATGGTATTCCCCACCACCAAAACCTATAAAAAGGTGGTAGGGGCTCCTCATTTCACATCCATCCATCTTCCTATCCTCATGCTGCCAAAATATCCCTTGAGTATTTGGCCATTGTAGCAACCTTGGAGAAAGGACCCATTGGAGATTGGAGCTGCTCACCATTGGAGATATTCAACAACCTTCATCACTTGGAGGTATTGTTATTGCAAGCACTTGCTTGCCCCCATTTTTCAATACAAAATTATTTCTTATGTTTCTTGTTCTTGTTTTTTTAATTCAAAATGCACATGCTAGTTTAGTTTAGTTTAGATTTAGTTTATTGTTATTTGCTTTACATTGAAACTGCTGCTGCTAGTTAGCAGGTTCCCATAGCACTAAGCTTGGTTGCAAAACCAAGCCAACAATATGCCATAGGAAAAACCTCGAAAGACTATCTGCAGATCTCCCAGGGCCAAATTATATGTCCTCCCAAAGCAAAACCTCGAAAGAGCATTTTCCAGATATCCCATGGCCAAATTATATGCCATAGGAAAAACCTCAAAAGACTATCTGCAAATCTCCTAGGGCCAAATTATATGCTCATCTGCACAACCTGATCCACGGCCATAGAGTATCAGCCTGATACTCACCATACATCATCCTGATGTACACATGATCATCCTGATCATCATCACTGCAACATCTTGCTGCAAGTCATCTGGAGCAACATCCTGAAGCTCGTCATCCGCGATCATCCTGATCATACAATGCATCTACCTGATGCATACCAAGTATCTACCTGATACATATCATCATACATGATCCACCTGATCATACAATGTATCCACCTGATACAAATACAAATACATGATACATATCACCATACATGATCCACCTGATCATATAATGCATCCACCTAATACATATACAGATACATGGTCAAAGCATCCAACATGATGCATATACAAAATATAGACAAATGATCCTACTGATCATGTCCAGCATCCAACATGATGTGTACATACATATAAATGATCCAACTGATCATATCCAGCATCCAACATGATGCATACATACATATAAATGATCCAACTAATCATACAAAGCAGAATCCAAAACATCATCCTGATGCTCATCATCCAACGCTTACATCCACAGCCATGTGAAGGATCCTCCTTCCAACATGCTTGGAATGGCTTCAGCAAATGTGTCCATCACTTCTTCCTCGAGGTGTCATCAATTTGAAGAACGCCAAACCTCTCCCTGAAGTACTCGAACTTCACCCTAGCTAGTGGCTTCGTCAGCACATCTGCAATCTGCTCGTCCGTTGCAACGTACAGGAGCTTTACAGCTCCTCTCTGCACCATATCCCTGATATAGTGATATTTGATCTCTATGTGTTTCGACCTGTCATGAAACACTGGGTTCTTGGATAGCTTCACACAACTCTGGTTATCACAGAAGATACCAGTAGCATCCAACGAGAGATCAAATAACTCAGACAGTAGCTTCCGTAGCCATACTGCCTCACAACTAGCTGAACAGGCTACAACATACTCTGCCTCAGCTGTACTCAGTGCTATGTAGGAGTGCTTCCTGCTAAACCAAGAGATCACACCTGATCCCATACTGAAGCAGCACCTAGATGTGCTCTTCCTATCAGCAGCACTGCCAGCCCAATATGAATCAACATAACCTTGCAGGTTAAACTTTTGATTCGCTTCATACTTAAGCCCATAATCCATTGTACCCTTAAGGTACCTCAGAACATGTTTTACAGCAACCAGGTGAACACTCCTCGGATCTGTCAGGAACTAACTCAATGTGTTCACAGCAAAGCAAATGTCTGGTCTCGTGTTTGTCAGGTACATTAAGGACCCAATCATCTGACGATACATAGAGACATCAACCGGCTCAGATGAAGCATCACATAGAAGCTTCAGATTCGATGCCATGGGTGTGGCCATGGCCTTGCAATCCATCATCCCGAATCTCTTCAGGATATCTTCTGTGTACTTCCCTTGTCCAAGGAAGATCCCATCTGAACTCTGCCACACCTCCATACCTAGGAAATAATGCATCATTCCCAAAGTTCTTCATATCGAATTCGGCAGCAAGCTTCCTCTTTGTATCACACCAAGTTCTGGGAGCTTACTACAAGCCATACAAGGCTTTCTTCAATCTGCACACATGTGACTCCCTGTCAGGTCTTGGGACTGTATCCCAAACATCTTCTTCATGATCGACGGATCATGGCATTCCATTTCTTCATCCCAGATCCCGGGAACTTCAATATCTTCAATATCTTCAATAAATATCTTTGTTGCTGGAACAAATGTTGTAGTCCTTTTGTAGGTGAAGATATACGGTCTTTCCTACAAAACAAGTTAAATTGCATGATTAGAAACATGTCATAATTTTCAGAACAAATTCTTTACACAAAAGAAATATGCCATGCAGTCATGCAGTTATCTTAGCCAATGCTTCAATACAACATTTATCCATGTTCCACAACTTTCTAGATGCCTTCCAGTCCCTACCAGAACATTGTTAAGAGTCTGCACTACTCCCAACATGTCAGCAAAGAGGTTTCATTCAAGATAAGTAGCACTGGAATGTTTACAGTGCCATAGGCCACTTATCCATCACATGCATATTAGTAGTATACTGTTCATTAATGCAATCAATCTAATATGCACAATACATCTCCTAAGTCTAGGAACATAAGCATAATATTATTTAAACAAAAATAGACAAGAAATGATAATTGAAATACTTATCTTTGTTTTGTTTGTTGGGTGGAATCCCTCTAAGTCTTTGCTTCTTGGTAGGAGCTACTAAAGTAGCTTCTTCTACACCTTTCTGTTGTGGAATGTAGGAAGATGGTCAACTCCCTCTGAGAATCTGCATCCTTGCAGGAGCTGCTGGAGTGTGCTCCCTCTTGATTTTTGCTTCCTGGATTACCTGTCCTTGAACTTATATTCATCCTTGCTGGCATCAATCTTCTTGAACCCTGGAAAATATATTCTGTAAGCCTTCGAGCTTTCACTATAACCCACAAAGATACCCTTCTTTCCTGAAGGATCTAGTTTAGTCCTCTTTTCCTTTGGGACATGAGTGTATACTGGACAATCAAATATTCTGAGATGGTTGCCTTCAGGTTTCTTACCAGAAAAGACCTCTTCTAGTGTCTTGCTGTCCAATATCTTGTGGGGAGTTCTGTCCTGCACATATACAACTATTCTAGCTGCTTCTGCATAGGTAGATCCTGGTCATGCAACATTGCCCTTACTGCTTCCATGATTGTTCTATTCTTCCTTTCTGCAACTCCATTCTGTTGAGGATTATAAGGAGCAGTCAACTCCCTCTTAATCCCTGAATCACTACAAAGCTTCTTGAAGTCACCTGAGGTGAATTCTCCACCATTGTCGGATCTAAATGTTTTGATCTTATTGTCAGTTTGATTCTCCATCAAGGTTTTGAATTCCTTGAATTTATCAAACACCTCATCTTTGCTCTTCAAGAAGTATACCCAAGTCTTCCCGGATAAGTCATCAATAAATGAGATATAGTAAACATACCCACTAAGAGAACTGGATGACATGGGACCACATACATCTGAGTGGATGATTTCTAGGATATCTTTTGCCTTGCTTTCACTGCTTGGGAAAGCCTTCTTAATGTTCTTACCTTTTGCACATCCTTTGCAAACACCTTCATGTTTGGTCTTGATTTTAGGAAGACCTTCTACAGCCTTGCTTGCAATTGGAAGTACCCTATAGTGCATATGAGCAAGTCTTCTATGCCAAAGTTCACTTGGCTCCATGGATTCATGCACCATGGCATGTTCAGGTTGTCCCTTCAATTTATACAATCCTCCCTCTTGCTCTCCAATCACTATTGCATCATCTATGGTCTTTCCCTTTGGCCACATTAGGACTTGGCCATCCACAAATGCAACCCTCATACCTTTTGCATCCAATGCAGAGATGGAGAGTAATTTCTTCTTGAGCCCAGGTACATAAAGGACTTCTTTCATCTTCAAAGATTTTCTAGAATCTAGGTTGGAGGATGCTTCACCACTTCCTTTGATTGGGTATTGATAATCATCCCCAAGTTTCACCTTATGGGGTGATTCATGTTCAGATAGATTCACAAAAGATTCCTTCAACCCAGTCATGTGTTTGGAAGCCCCACTATCAATCAACCAATCATTACAACCATGGGAGATAGTACCTGTGAGAGTAGAGATTAGAACATACTCTTCTTCACTTGATGAGTCATCATCACTTTCTGCCCTAGCCTTCTTCTTTGGAGGTTCATCATCCTCGGCAGCATGAGCATGGAACTTTCTTTTGCCGCCCTTTTTCTTCTTGCTGAAGTTGTTGTTATTATCCCTTTTGTTCTTGGGACAATCTGAAGCAAAGTGACCCTTCTCATTGCATGTGAAGCATCTTAGATCCTTCTTATTCATTTGATAGGATCTTTTGTAGCGAGAGTGCTCCTTCTTGGGCTTGCTTCTTTTGGTGTGAGTTTCAAGAGCTTGATCTTCACCTCCCATCTTTTCCTCACGAGCTACAAGTCTAGCTTCTTCTTGAGAGCATTCCTCCCATAGCTACTAAAAGAGATCAATTTCTTATTGCACAAATTCCTTGAATAAAGGAGTCCCATGACCTAGGTAGGCCATTCAGAGTGGTCATAACAACTTCACCATTGTACACTACTTCATCCAAAGCTTCAATTTGCTCCTTGATCTGAGAGACCTTGGAAAAGTAAGATTGAATGGTTTCTCCATTCAACATCTTGACCCCTTTCAATTGATTCCGCAGAGTCATCTTCCGATTTATGTTCTTCCCTTCAAATAGCTTGGTCAAAGAGTCAAACATCTCCTTGGGTGTCTTTAGAGAAGACACATGGGGTATGAGATGGTCTTTGATAGAATCAACAATGATTCTCTTTGCCTTTACCAAGTTCTTCTTATGCAATACCTTGGCCTCTTCATCCTCTGGGATAGCAATGTCTTCTTTTATATATGAGTCCAACTCATTCTCTTCCAGGATTAACCCAATCCTATACTTCCAAGCTCGGAATTTATCATCCCCTTCAAGCTTATCCTCAAGCTTAGTGTGGTGAGACATCTTAAAGAGTACTTCAAATGGAAATAGAAAAGATTTAGGTCTTACCACTTGAAATGCTGAAAATTGGATCTGGTCCTGGATTAGGGTTTGTCGAAAAAACCCTAAAAATTCAAAATGTGAATTTCAAATTTCTGAAAGGATAGAAAGATGCGCCTTGATGAGATGATCATCCTGGTGCATTCAGAATTTGAGATCAGCAAAGTTTTACCCTTCAGATTTTCCTTTTTGTCCTCTCGGGTTCACTAAGGAGAGCCCTCAATTAGGGTTTGAGTTTCCCGGAGATCTACCCAGCCAAAAATCTCGATCCAAAGCTCTAAACTTTGATTTTTGCAAGGATCTTCCATCTATGTCTTCAGATTTCAAAAATTCCTATTTTTGTGGAAACCCTAATTTTTAGGGCCAAATCTGAAAATGCTCAGAATTGAGTTATGTTTGGACAGATAGATTCGCCTTGATGAGTAGAGTCAATCTACTATACTGACTTTCCAAAATCTATGGAGAGAAACCCAATAAACAAGAAACTCAAGTTTCCATCACTGCAAAATGTCTTCTTCTCAGGTTAGCTCTGATACATGTTAAATTTTGAGCATTAATTCACAATACTCTAGGATCTTCACTGAGAGAATAACATATACAGCATATCAATGCATAACAATCACAATAAGTATGACAAGCATCACAAGAATCAAAAGCATGAGAGACAAGAGACACAGAGTTTCCGTGGGGAAAACCCTAAGGTGAAAAACCCCACAACTTCCTCAGAGATAGAGAGAGAAATGGCTCAAGCAAAGTACAACCAAAATACATTAAGATAGTCTCATAGTAGCATATGATCCTCCTCCTCACTAGTGCGCCACTTTCTGAGTAAGAGAGATGTAACTTTCCGAATGATCTAAATAGAGATCACCTGATCTCTATTTATACTAACCTGTTTGCCCAGTGACCTTATGGGGCCGACTTGTCTAGCTAGGTACATCCACATTATAATATATATATTTCAGGGCTGACCCCACACATGGTGGTCTAATAACCCATCGGCAAGTACACACACTTGTGACACTTGTCAATCCACATGACGACACTTCCTTATAGAGGAATAACACATCTCTAATAAGGGTACAATAAATATATATGAAATACATTCTGCAGTTACATATACATCAACAATTAATGCCCCCATTGGGAAATGTGAGGATGTAGGTAGTGGGACGAGCCATGGAGGGGGGTGGAAAGGCTAGCTAGGGGACCCAAACATTGGGGATGAGGGTGCCATTGAATAAGGCATGACCACAGTCGACAATTGATCCGACATTTGCCATTATGTTAGCAACATGGTTATTGTGTCTTAGAATGTGCAGGAAGGTAATAGAGTGAAATCCTGTGGCTGCAAATTTGAAGTGCTAGTGGATATGGTGTGTGGCCTTGCGTTGGTTGTTTATATACCTTCTGGCCTCCCTTATAACCAATATTGAATCCCCAAAGACCACGAGATTACTGACTTGATTTTTTTTTGCTACTTCAAGACCTTTTATCAACGCAAGCCACTCTACAGCATTGTTGGTCTTCTGTCCAATCCCCCATGCATAATCTTCAACTTTGTTTCCACCGGAGACTGAGAGAACTCCCCCCGCACCTGCCAACCCTGGATTGCCTTTCAAGGCACCATCAAAGAAAAGAGTTTGACTGTCCAATGTTTTAAGCCAGCTTTGGAAATCTTTTGTGTCTATTCTGATCTGCCAGCCATGGGCCTTTTTGAATTTGGGGAGATGGTGGGAGGAGGAGGTTGGTGGGATCAGGAGATCTGAAACCCAAATTTTCTCTTCCACACTAAGAGGCTCTTTACATAAATTCTTCATATTTCTAATCCTGGGAGTGCTGATCCAAAGGGATTTAGCAGAGTTGACAATCTTTTCCGGAACTGCTCTTGCTCCTTCAAAGATTTCATGATTTCGTGCTGTCCAGAGCTTCCAACAAAGGAATTTGGGAAAGGCAAGCCAGGCCCTTTTGAAGTTTGGCTTCTTGTAGAAGGTGCCAGTGTAGTAAAGGTGCAATTTTGCAAAGAGGTCATCCCAATTGGTCGGGAGAGTGAGAGTGGGCTGAATGTCCTGTAGGGCCCTGTGCCAAACTTCTTGCAAAAAATTAGAGTCTAGGAAGAGATGGTTGACTGTCTCTTCTTCGTTTTTGCAGAGAACGCATCTAGATGGTCCTGCAATTCCCCTTTTTTTGAGATTATCTGTGGTGAGTATCTTTTTTTGAGAAAGAATCCAGGTGAAGGCATTAATTTTTGGGAGCCATCCTTGTCGTAGACTCTCTTCCATTTTTCATCTTTGCTACAAATGTTATTTAGGAGATCCAAGTAGGAGTATCCATCCTTCACAGAGTAGATCCCCTTAGAGCCCCATCAACGTGTGTCTTTGACAGAGGAGTGGATAGGAATGGCTCCATGCAGGTAAGAGAGAAGGGCGTTGAAGTCAAATTGCAGATGCTCAGGGAGATCAGGCTGTATCCAACCCAACCAATTGCCTTGAGGGGACCAGTTAGAGAGTTGATGAAGAGTTCGTATATTTGCATGGTCCATCCAGATTCTCAAATCGTTGAGGCTAGATATTCTTGCAGGATTACAGCTACCATAGTTGTCCTTCCAGATGTGAATTTTTTTACCATTACCGGGGGTCCAAGAGAGATTATCTTGAATAATGAAGGCTGAATTTTTGCACAAGTTCCATATAGTCATTCCTTTTTTCTTTAGGTCAATGTGTTCCATGCATTTTTCCCTGCTTTCCTACATATATTTTTTGTGTAGAATTTCTTTCCACTAGGCTGATTTCCCAGTGATGAGTCTCCAAAGGATTTTTGCACCAAGGGAAAGATTCATTAAGGAAAGATCTTTTACACCAGCCCCACCATATATCTTGGGCTTGCATGTTGTTTCCCAATTTATCAAATGAAATTTCTTTGTGCCATTTGTTTTCCCCCCCTACAAGAGGAAGCAACAGAGAGACTTGGAGATCCCCAACATGATAGATTTAGGGGCAAGTGAAATGGAGCAGGAGTACAAGGAGAAGGATGCAAGAATAGAGTTTATTAAGATCAACTTCCCTGCAGGGTTCAGCCAGTGAGATCCCCAAGAGCTAATATTTTATTTTATTTTATCTGTTAGCCTATTCCAGTCAGCAATACGTTTCTTGCCTTTGGTTATTGGGACCCCTAGATATGTGAAAGAACTCCAATCTTTGATCCCTTCAAAACCAAGGATTCTTTCTATTCTTGAGATTGTCCCTTGAGTGCAGTTCCAGTAGTAGACTTTGGATTTTTTGAGATTGACTTTGCCATCAGTAGCTTTCAGGAAAGTGTTGAGAGTAAGCTTGAACCTGGTTGCAATTATGGTGGAAGCTCCCCCCAATAAAACAGTATCATCGACGAATTGTGAGTGATTAGCATGCTTGACCCCACGAGCAATCTTAATGCCTTTTAGATCCCCAGAGTCTTGAAGAGAGTGGAGTTTCCTGCTTAGGGACTCATCAACAAGAAGAAAGAGGAAGGGGGATAGGGAGCACCCTTGACGCAATCCTCTTGTGGCCATGAAGAAGGGGGAGGGTCTTCCATTAACAAGGGGAGCAATCCAAGGAGAGTTGACACAGGATTTTATCCATCTGATGAAGCAGTTAGAAGAACCAAAATTTTCCATTATTGCATAAAGGAAGTTGTGATTGACCCTATCAGAGGCATTAGCCATGTCCATCTTAATGGCCATGCCTTGATGATTTTTTTCTATACTTGAATGCACATCTTCCTGGACGATTACTATGTTGTCCAAGATTTGATGGCCATCTATAAAACCTCGTTGAGAGTGCGATATTAGTTTCCCCATGATCTTTTTCATTCTGTTGGCAAGGATCTTGGTAAGGATTTTGTAGGATGTGTTGCAGAGGGAGATGGGTCTGAACTTGTTCATGGAGTTGGGATATTTCTCTTTAGGAATGAGAGCTAGGAATGATGAATTGGTGGCTCCACCAATTTTCTCTTTTCTCCTAGTCCAATTCAACATGTTTTTTAGATCCTCTTTTATGATTTTCCAAGTGGCCGAATAGAAGTTTATAGTGAATCCATCAGGCCCGGGGGCTTTGTCCAAGTTGAGGGACCAGATAGCCTTCTTGATTTCATGCTCTAAAATTGGCTTGGTCAGCTCGCAACAGAAACATTGATTCTCAGACCATCCAAACCTTGTAATTTTGCTATCTATTAGTTCCGAGCCATCCACCTAGACGCACACAGACATTAAGCTCAATTGGCGAGCTTAATCAAGTTGAACACACCGTTTCAAGGTAGAATTCACAGTGAGGTCTCTGGTTCTAGTATGTCTAAAGTAAAAGTCTAACTGATTCTAGTTTGGTTATGACCTCTATTGTGGTTGGTTATTGAGCATTCTTCCATCTAGATATTTTGAAGAAGAGAGGGAATTCTGTGAAAAAATTCTTGGAAAAAATATATAGTTATTTATTTGCAATAATTCTTCATCAATTTTTTATTTTTTAAATCAATGTCATATACTACATAACCAAACTTTCGTGTAATGTTGATATTTAATTTTCATGTTCATTTGAAATTTAATTTTCTGTAAAGTGTTTTCCATATTTTTCCATCAAACTAACCATTTTTTGTTTTTGACAAACATTCATGTTATTAGCATCTACTCATGATGAGGAGAGATTATCTACTGCATTTGTGATGCTAATCCTTAAGAACTATGCAGATATCTAACCCTACCCAGAAATGGGTAGAACCATGGAAGGGCAAGTTGGAACTATTGCTCATTCACAATTCTAATTTTCCCTATGTATATTTCTACCCATTTCCAAAGAGCAATTGTTAGGAGTCTACGTGGCAGATAATGTTTGGCGTTAAGTATGGGAGAGATTATATGGATGGATTCATGATAGGAAATATTTCTGTTGAGCAGGATGGGGATATATACATTTAAAATAAAAAGGCTCTGCACTATTAACTACTATTGTTTTTAAGTCTACAATGCAAAGTCATATGTATATATTTTTCTATCAATGAGGCAACCAATGTGTAGATGGTACTGAGAATGTTGTCAAGACAACTAATTACATTCATTACTATAACCAATGCAACTTAAGTTTGGGCTCTCAAAAAGTTGAGGAGATCCCCAATGTAAACACTATGCTTTTCAAGGAATTGACCAATTATCTCAAGTCACAAAACAGAATCAACATATAAGTCATAAGTAGCATGGATACTTAAATATAAGAAGTGAAACAATAAAGAGGGAATAAAATGGCAATGGACAACAAAGTGCCAAAAGAAAAGAAGACGAAACACAATTTCAACACCATCCAGAGAAACTATGTACATGTATTGTAACTACAAAAGCATCAAAACAATTTTGTTACTGAGTAGTGCAGTTCCAAGGTATATTGAAATTAATTAGAGGCATCTTTCAGCACACTGCAAAGTAGGTGGCCTTCATCAACAAACTTAGATTTCATTTTCTCTAGTACCTCAGAGATGTCGCTAAGTTTCCAATTGTACACATGTATGTATCTTGGTTGAACTAAATCACAACTTTTATCAATATTTTGCTCACAAAAATTCAGAAGTAGACAATGAAGGGAATTTACCTTTGTACATAGTCAATTAAAGATTGATTACTTCTATATGATTTAGATGCTCAACTTTTAGTCATAGAATGAAATATTCTCATGATGTCACATCCCCATTTCAACTAAAAATATTTCATATTCCAATTCCATGGCTTTCTTTTCATATCCAAATGAAAAAAGGCTGGAAGACTACAGAGGAGCAACTAAGCCTCCCATCAATGGACCTTGTGATGGTGACTCAAAATATGCATTGTCTGATGTAATTGATGGATGTGCATAGTGCTGATATTTAGTAATCATGCCTTCATTTGGAGAAAATTGGCTCATAGCATCAGTTGAATGGAAATTTAGTTTTGCCATTGAGGAATCATGCACATTGCCTAGCACTTGTTGAGATTTAGGTGTCCCTCGCATGCCACTAGACCATATGTGCAATATGAAGTAGCTGGTAGGATGTTGTAACCATCATGACTTTGATTTTTGTAACCATGACAATGTCGATGTAAAGAAGTAAATAGCCCAAGAAGCAGTTTTGTAGCATTTCTGGACTCCAATTGTCCTCTAAAGAAGGAACAAGATTCCCTGAGTAAACATATATCATTCATACAACATAATTTAATGGATATTATAATGCAAGAAATACGCTTTGTTGGGAGCTATTTGCAGCTGCAAAACTGGGATGGTAGGGTCAAAACATGGATCCAGAGGATGGTGTTTTTCCAATCTCATAATTGTCACTTTGGACACTGTGATGGTAAGTATACATGCAAAGGGCATGTAATGCAGCCAATTTGCTATTGTAGATGGTAATGTTCTTGAATTTTGAATGGTGAATTCAGGTAATACAGAGGTAGTTGAGCTATTAGGTCCTTTGCTGGAGAGATGAGTCCTCTCAAGAAGATCTATAGGTCCTTTGCTAGAGAGATGAATCCTGAGGAGATCTAAAGGTCCATAAAGATGAGTGTTGGAATGAATTTGGTATTCATTGTGTCACTAAGGAAATTGTTCCTATAACTGTTCACTTTCATTTGCGGGCAATTGTCAGTTGCTTTGGCAGGAAACACTGAACCTAGAAGATCAAGTAAATCTAATGTGGGTTTCTTAGGTTCCATAGTCACCTTTCTGCTTTGCATAGAGGCTTCTATCTATGCTAATAGTCATATATTGTTATGGCTATTGTAGGATTTAATGCTCATCCAACTGATTTCTCTTTTTGAAATTGGATTTGTCTTCTTGTTTATAGCTTAGTGGTATTCATTTTCTATCTTTTGCATTAGACTTTATAAGGATGATTTCTGATACCAAAAGGAATCATACTTCACAAAATTATGAGGTTCACAAAAAACGTATTCATTCTACATACCTATCCCAAATCCATGTAGTGATTTGGGATTATTCAATATTTTGAAACATTCATGGGAAACATGCCAGCTTCATCATAGGCACCAAAATAGAACAATGCATAGTTTGCTAGTGCAATTGACCATTCAACAAATATTGCACAAAATTCTAATAGTCATAACTAATTGTCTTCCATTTATTGTGTTAAATCCTATTCCTTGAATTCTATAAAATATTGTATAACATTCTTGGGATGACCTCTTGATGAGTCCTCCTGAGAATATCTAGAGGTCCTTTGCCGGAGAGATGAATCATGAGGAGATCTAAAGGTCCATAAGGATGAGTGTTGGGGTGAATTCGGTATTCATTGTGTCACTGAGGCAATTGTTCCTGTAACTCTTCACTTTCATTTGCGGGTAGTTGTCAATTGCTTTGTCAGGAAATAATGAACCTAGAAGATCAAGTAAATGTAATAGAGCATCTTTCCCTTGACAATGAACCTAGAATATACACTTGTTTTAATAGAGCATCTTTCCCTTGACATACTACTAGCACCTTAAATGGGTTGCTAGACTTCTTTTAACTCAGAAATTTTCTATAAAAAATAGTAGTTCTCATATAGCTAAACTTTTGTATTTAAAAGCATTCTTAGATTAAGCAAACTAAATGCAATTGTAAGTAGAATAGCTAAAAATGATGTTTGATCATTTCTACTCGATGGGAAGGCTTGAAGAGAATTTTTTTCTATCCATAATAGAAATGTAAATGCATGTAGAGGATAACCATGAAAATATTTGGTGTTTATGCACATTATTTCAGCACAATTAGTAACCATAGAAAGCAAGAACAAGGACTTTCATGGGGAAGCTCACCAAATTTGGATGAGGCGTGGCATATAATCAAACCTATTATTCATTCCTTATGTTACCCATTGACTTTCTTCTAGAGCTCACTTGTGAATGATGATATGCACCTTGCACTGTGTACATGCCAACTCAATCTTTCCCTTCTAGCCTACTGTTCCATTTCTATATTGTATCATCCAATACAAGAAATGACATAAAAAAGGGTTGCAATTTATATGTACCATCCATCCCATGAAAAAATTGCACACAATATGTGCCATGCAGGTTCATTTTTTTGTCTAATTCTGTAGTCCTATGTGCACCCTCTTTTGGAATTTCAAATAATTCTATAGTCCTAAGTGCACCCTCCTTTGTAATTTCAAATAATTCTGTAGTCCTATGTGCATGCTAGATTGTACATTCATGGCATCATGGTTCATCTTCACATTAATTGCTAGTTCCAACATAAACAATGCATAGCATTTTCCCTTATTGGCTTAGTCTAGGCGCATTACTAGAGTGCTTTCTTTACATAACTCATACAGTGGGTGTACTGTCAGCATCCAAGAATGAGAACTTCACTCTTAGGTTTCAATTTGGTTTAATTTTGGCCTCAAATTTCAGGGTGCATAGTGAATCCAATTCACTCCAATATTTTCAGTTATTATAGTTTTGTCCCAAGTGTGGGAGGTCCCCATATCACATATGAGTGATCAGTTGTGGAATTTGATTGGTAATTGTCCCTCATGAGGCAATTTTACCCATCAACTACTATTAAAACACATTGATACTCTTCAAAAATGTTCATTGAAATGCTTAATGTTTTTTAGAAATAGGGCATAATTTTCAAATTTGAAAGGTGGATTGGATTTGAATTTCCAACCCTGTGAGTGATACACTTATGGCCTTCACTATATCAGGAAAATATTATGGTCATCAATAGCGAAAGAAAATCTCCATCAACATTTTGTTTTTCTCATCTTAACCCCATTTTGTACCTCTCCACATTGTATATTTATGTATTTAACACAGAAAGTTGTAAATGGATCCAAACTCATGTGCACATCTACAAGAGTTGTTCATCAAGCCCAAATGTTCTCAATTTTATCTTCATATGACCAAGTTATGGCCAATGTGTGTTCTGTGTGTTCAAGGGCACATCTTTAGGTGGGAAAACTTCATTCAATAAAAAAAAAATACTCAAACAGGACTAATATTGTGTTTTGACAGTTAAATGAATTGCAACAGCCCAAGAGCTTTGCAACAAAATACTACATGTTGTATTCCAGCCTCCAACAACAAAAATGCAACGTCTGAATTTTTTGTTTTAGTTAGCCACGTGATTGTGAAGTTTCTCTTCAAGCATAAAAATAAATTGTTTATGTTCCCCTTATAGCAGTTTATGTGTCTCCATCACTTAGTACTCAATAATAAATTTCCCACAATATATGGCATGACTATTTCTAATTCCTAGTTCTTGAGATTGAGCATTCACAGGTTAAGGTTTTTATGTGGCTTCATTCTTGGCTCCAACACCAACATCATTTCATTGTTTGGCTATTTGATTAGCAACATTGTGTTATGTGGACCTAAAGTTCTTTTCTCTTGAAGGAATTATATGTTCGTATTCCGATTTACAAGTAGTAGATGCGGACTTCCCAAGTTACAGTGACATTTCTAGGCTAGTGGTTTGACTTGGCAAATGGCCCATGTGATCTTCCCAATGACTGTCAAAATATGGGTCAGGCAAGATTGGAGTTTTAGTTTTAGATTGCTTCTAGGGTGGGATATGTGCTCTTACCTTGCCCTTTTATCTTTGCTTGATTGATATCAGCCCCACTTTTTTATGTCAATGAAGAGTTTGGTTCTTTGGAATCTCCTCATTGATTCAATGTATTGTCATGTACATGGAACATCACTCACCGTTTAACTATTATTTGGATGCTCATGGCCATCTTATTTCCCTTCATTAGGAGATCAACATGGAAATCAAGGACACATTATAGAATGAAAATACCTTTGATTGAATGTGATCAAAAGATGTTTCGATAGCCACTAGTAGGTGTGTTCTTTCCACCAACCATACTTCCTCTCACTTCTGGATTGGTTCATGCCAGCTAGAGATGGGACTCAATGAGGTTTAAAGCTTGACTTTAAATACTTGGGAATGCATTCTTTAAACCTACAATGAAGTTCACTACCTTTTTCAAATATGCAATTAATTTGTTTTGATTGTGGCGCTAGTTCAAGTCATTCTTTATGTGTTTGATGACTAATTCATAAGGTTGAATATGGTTTTCTTCTTATGGTTTCTAGTGAGGAACTTCAACCATCTTAAAAACAACTTTAGTATGCTAGTATATGTCAAATATTGATGCCAACATATTTTAAACATCGGTCTTTAAGTTTTTAGTACAATGTTCTTAAACAATATAGTATAATAGTAAGAGTAGGATGTTTTTTCAAGTGACATCTTAGTTATGAAAGGTAGTTTTGGAAGCTTTTTATGGATGTCTTGTAACAAATTAAACAAATTATGAAGGTCTATGGACTAAGATACTAAGTACATGTATTACTTGTAAGACTTTTTGGAAAGATGATATAGTATCCTTGCTAAAAGTTATTGAATTTTAGAGAATGACGAATAGGATATTGACCCAAATTGAATTCAAAGGCACTTGTGTCAATGGTGAACATCAATGCCATAACATGTTTGGGATTGTTATGACGAATTCCATATGGACTATCGCATGGTTCTAGAGGAACAAGAAATTGTTCACTCTATTTGATGTTGTGACAGTATTCCTCACATTTTAAACATTTTATCCATGTTTATTGATATTCTCGACAAATTCAAAGCTTTTGATTTGTTTCAGAAAATAACCCCTTCAAACTGAAAAAGTTGAAAGCCTATTTTTTACACTCCAAATATTGAAGTATCTGGGCATTTTTACCATCATTGGGAGAATTTTGAAGTGCCCAAGGCAAGTATTGAAGTGCATGGGACGTTTCTATCATCACTGGGTCAATTTAGAAGTGCATGGGGGAAGTATTGAAGTGCCTGGGGGCAATTTTTAAGTGCATAGGGAAAATATTGAAGTGCACAGGGAGTTTTTATCATCCTTGGGAGAATTTTGAAGTGCCTTAGAAAATACTGAAGTGCTTAAGGCATTTTTATAATCTTTCAGAGAATTTTGAAGTGCCCAAGGAAAGTATTAAAGTGCCTACGGTGTTTTTCTCATCACTGGGTGATTTAGAAGTGCATGGGCATTTTTCTCATCACTGGGTGAATTTAGAAGTGCCTGGGGTTGTTCTTTATCAATGTATGGAAGATTTTACAGTGTTGCGACATTTTAAAATAGTGATGGGAAAAGTTATCACTTGCTGAGGAAGATTTGTTTGGATTGGGGCATTTTTGTGATTGCCTGGGTGATTATATCATTGTCGGGTGTTTTTCTCCCTTGCCTAGGGAAAGTATTGAAGTGCCTAGGACATCTTTATAATCATTGGATGAATTTTGAAGTGTCTAGGGAAAGTAATGAAGTTCCTAGGCAAACATGGAAGTGGACGGGGGCGATTTTATCTTCATTGCGAGAATTTTCAAGTGCTTGGGGCAAATATTGAAGTGAATGGGCATTTTAATCATTGTTGGGAGAATTTTGAAGTGGCCGAGGTAAGTATTGAAGTGCATGGGGTATTTCTATCATCATTGGGTCAATTTAGAAGTGCATGGGGCAAGTATTGAAGTGTTTGGGGGCAATTTGGAAGTGCTTGGGGAAAATATTGAAGTGTATGGGGAGCTTTTATCATCCTTGGAAGAATTTAGAAGTGCCTCGAAAAATATTGAAGTGCTTAGAGCATTTTTATCATCTTTCAAAGAATTTTGAAGTGCCTGGGGCATTTTCCTCCTCACTTGGTGAATTTAGAAGTGCATGGGGCATTTTTCTCATCACTGGGTGAATTTAGAAGTGCTTGGGGTTGTTTCTTATCAATGTAAGGATGCTTTTATAGTGTTGGGGCATTTTAAAAGAGTAATGGGAAAAGTTATCGCTTGCCAAGGCAAATTTGTGTGGATTGGGGCATTTTTGTGATTGCTTGGGTGATTATATCATTGTCGGGTGTTTTTCACCCTTGCCTAAGGGAAGTATTGAAGTCCCTAGGGCATATTTATCATCAATGGAAAAATTTTGAAGTGTCTAGGTCAAGTAATGAAGTGCCTGGGCAAACATTAAAGTGGACAAGGGCGTTTTTATCTTCGTTGCGAGAATTTTCAAGTGCTTGGGGAAAATATTGAAGTGTATGGGTGTTTTTATCATCGTTGGGAGAATTTTGAAGTGGGCAAGGCAAGTATTGAAGTGTGTGGGGCGTTTTTATCATCATTGGGTCAATTTAGAAGTGCATGGGGCAAGTATTGAAGTGCCTGGGAGCAATTTTGAAGTGCTTGGGGAAAATCTTAAAGTGCATGGGGATTTTTTTTCATCCTTGGGATAATTTAGAAGTGCTTCAGAAAATATTGAAGCGCTTAGGGCATTTTTATCATCTTTTGAAGATTTTTGAAGTGCCCGGGGCAAGCATTGAAGTGTCTGGGGCATTTTTCTCCTCATTGGGTGAATTTAGAAGTGCATGGGGCGTTTTTCTCATCACTAGGTGAATTTAGAAGTGCCTAGGGTTGTTGTTTATGAATGTATGGATGCTTTTATAGTGTTGGGACGTTTTAAAATAGTGATGGGCAAAGTTATCACTTGTTGAGGTAAATTTGTGTGGATTGAGGCATTTTTGTGATTGCTTGGGTGATTATATAATTGCCGAGTGTTTTTCTCCCTTGCCTAGGGCATCTTTATCATCATTAGATGAATTTTGAAGTGTCTAGGGAAATTAATGAAGTGCCTGGGAAAACATGGAAGTGGACAGGGCATTTTTATCTTCATTGTGAGAATTTTCAAGTGCCTGGGAAAATATTGAATTGTATGGGCGTTTTTATCATCGTTGGGACAATTTTGAAGTGGTTGAGGCAAGTATTGAAGTGCATGGGGCATTTCTATCATCATTGGGTCAATTTATTAGTGCATGGGGAAAGTATTGAAGTGCTTGGGGGCAATTTTGAAGTGATTGGAAAAATATCGAAGTGGATGGGGAGTTTTTATCATCCTTGGGAGAATTTCGAAGTGCCTCGGAAAATATTGAAATGCTTAGGGCATTTTTATCATCTTTGGGAGAATTGTGAAGTGCCCGGGGAAAGTATTGAAGTGCTTGGGGCGTTTTTCTTGTCAATGGGTGAATTTTGAAGTGCATGGGGCGTTTTTCTTGTCAATGGGTGAATTTTGAAGTGCATGGGGCATTTTTCTCATCAATGAGTGAATTTAGAGGTGCATGGGGTTGTTGTTTATCAATGTAAGGATGCTTTTATAGTGTTGGGACGTTTTGAAACAACGATGGCCAAAGTTATCACATGTCGAGGAAAATTTGTGTGTATGGGGGCATTTTTGTGATTGCCCAGGTGATTATATCATTGTCATATGTTTTTCTCCCTTTCCTAGAGTGAGTATTGAAGTGCCGAGGGCATATTCATCATCATTGGATGAATTTTGATGTGTTTAGGGCATGTAATGAAGTGCCTCGGAAAACATGCAAGTGGACGGGGGCATTTTTATCTTCGTTAAGAGAAGTTTCAAGTGCTTGGGGAAATATTGAAGTGTATGAGAATTTTTATCATTGTTGGGACAATTTTGAAGTGGCCGAGGCAAGTATTGAAGTATCACTTGCCGAGGAAAATTTGTGTGGATTGAGCCATTTTAAGTATTCACTGACAAATATGCAACTCTCCTACCATTCGACACCAAAGAGAATAAATTTTGGTGAGAAGATTGGTTAGAAGCTTGGAATTGGTCCAATAACTATCTCTCTATATAAAGGAAGTGGCCTGCTACTAGGATATTCACTTAATTCTATCAATTTGTTGGCATGTCAAGATTCATGACCCCACATCTCCATTGGACCATTAAGGGCCGAGATAACAAATAGAGTCCCTACTTACCCTGAATCTAGTTAGTGCAGTCATGTTTCATCGACACCTTCTAGTTGTGAGTGATCAAATACTGCTTGTGAAATGTATAAATAAATCCATCCTCTCCTCATTCATACACTTGTTCATTCGAGAGTCTAGGAATCGAGAGAGTCCAGAGTTGAGCTCCGATGTAGGAGTTGAGAGAGTCCAGAGTTGAGCTCCGGTGTATGTTCTTCTATTGCATTACCTTAGTAATCTAAATAATCAAAAGCTAGAGTCTTATTGGCAAAAGATTCGCCAATTTTTTACTATATTTTATAAATTAGTGAAAGATTCGCCAAGTTTTTACAATTTTTTATAATTAAGTGAAATATTCACCAAGATTTTACAATGTGTTATAATTTAGTGAAAGATTCGCCAAGATTTTACATCATTATATAATGAAATGAAAGATTTGCCAAAAAAATTATATATACATATTATATTATTGATAAAATTGCCTTCAATTTTTCCTATATATTGGGGAGATTCACCCATTTTTTATACATATAAATTTTTGGGGGGTTCTTAAAATCATCCCTGATTAGCAGGTGATCATTCACAGGTTGTAAATCCTAGATCTGATCTAAGTCACACCCCAGTTGAAATAGTACTGGATATGTGGTTTACTGGAATGATGTAATGTTCGCTCCTGGACTGATCAGTGTAGCAGCAGGTGATCATTCGCAGGTCTTGTAATGATGTAATGTTCTCTCCTAGACTGCTCAGTGCAGCAGCAGGTGATCATTCACAGGTGGTAAAATTCTAGATTTAATCTGCGTCACATCTAGTATGAAAAAAGACTAGCACTGTGGTCGGGATTGCATCATCCCTAGACATGAGAGATGTCTTAAAGTGATAAGGATTGATCATCCTGTAAGTAGATCGGGATTGCATCATCCCTAGACATGAGAGGTGTCTTAAAGTTATAAGGATTGATCATCCTGTAAGTAGATCGGGATTACATCATCCCTAGACATGAGAGGTGTATTAAAGTGAGAAGGATTGATCATCATGTAAGCAGATCAGGACTACATCGTCCCTAAACATTTGGTTCAAAATGTACATGATAGGACTGCGTCGTTCCTGACGTTTGGTTCAAAATGCACGTGATAGGATTGTATCATCCTTGGACTTATGTCCTAAAGTGAGCGGGATTGATCATCCTGTAATTGGATCTTGTACATTGCAGAGTATGCTGCTATGTTGATGCTGTTAATCGAGATGATCCAGATGATGATATTGTTGATCGAGATGATCCAGATGATGATGATCGAGATGATCGAGATGATGATACTGTTGATCGAGATGATCCAGATGATGTTGTCGATCGATATGATCCAGATGATGATGATCGATATGATCGAGATGATGATACTGTTGATCGAGATGATCGAGATGATTTTGTCGATCGAGATGATCCAAATTGCTGTAGCTATTTAGATGCTACAAAAGATGAAGACTCAATATTGAAGATGTTCCAGTATTGAAGATTTAAAGATGTTCCAGTAACTGATTGAGTTACTAATGCTGTATGAAGAAAGCTTCCAATGATTTATAGATGTATCATGTATGATGCTGATGACTCCTTCCTCCTGCAAGTGTTGTTATAATATCCTTCTTGTTAAGGGGGAGTGTTGAGATATTGTAACTTCTAAGAACATTATATTTGTACTTTATTATTCCGGAGATGTTTCATTCCTCCGTAAAGACCTTATTGTATATCCAGAGATGTTTTATTCCTCCGTGGAGAATGCAGTAACTTGGGTTATTAGACTTCCCTAGTGGGGGTCGGCCCTGTATGATTCATGTGGGTTAAAGGGTTATTAGACCACCCTAGTGGGGTCGGCCCTGTCACATTATGTTAAGAGGTTAAGTTGGGGCTGACTTAATTAGTGTAAAGGTCAAGTCAGAGTTGTGTATAAATAGTGGAGGTGTGTTCCTCATTTAACACACACTACACTCACTTGTGATTGGCGCATAGTTGATGGAGAGATCTACTATGAGGGAGAAGGCGCTCATGTTTAGGGTTTACATCTTTGTATTTGCTGGTCATCTATATTGAGGAAGCTTTGCTGGATTTTCTGTTGGTTGTGGAGCCAGATCTTATAGTCTCATAGATGATATTGTATTAGATGATATTGTATTTCCCTTATAAAAGAAAGACATTGTAATACGGATAGGGTTGATGTATTAGGTTTTATGCATTGTAAATATCTTTGAGATCTGGAGAGAGACTGTAAAACAGAGAAGAGGAAGTGCAGCGGTTGTACTGCAGGTTGTATCCCTTCGACTTGCTGGATGGTAATAATAATAAGGACTGGAAAATTCAGTGTGGACGTAGCCCAAGTTGGGTGAACCATGATATATCTGTGTCTCTCTTGTAATGTGTATGTGTGATTATATTTGCATTTCTGTTTATTGTTATTGCTCTGCGATCCTGTTTTTCTAACAATTGGTATCAGAGCCAAAGGTCTATTTGGCAGTTAAACCCGCAGGAAGCTAGGGTTTCTGGTTCGAGTGGGAGCAATGGCAAAAGAAGGAAAGTTTAAGGTCGAGAAGTTTAACGGCCAAAACTTCGGGTTGTGGAAGATGCAAATGGAGGACTATCTGTACCAGAAGGATCTATTCTTACCGTTGGGAGGAAAAGCAAAGCAGCCGACGACTATGAAGGACGAAGAATGGGTGGTTCTTGACAGAAAGGCTCTGGGAACAATACGGTTGAGCTTGGCTTCGTCAGTGGCTTTCAATATCTCAAAAGAAACGACGACAAAGGGTTTGATGAAAGCATTGGGTAAGCTGTATGAAAAACCCTCGGCTTCCAACAAGGTATTTCTAATGAAGCGTTTATTTAATATGAAGATGTCTGAAGGTGGATCTGTTACTGATCATTTAAATGAGTTTAATACGGTTACAAATCAGCTAAGTTCTGTAAGTGTGAACTTTGATGATGAGGTTAGGGATCTTCTAATCTTGTGTTCATTTCCAGAAAGCTGGAATAGCTTGGTCATGGCTGTAAGTAACTCTGTCTCTGGTTCAAACACCTTGAAATTTGATGATGTTATTGGTGTTATTCTTAGCGAGGAAATGCGAAGAAAAAGCACAGGTGAGACATCAGGTAATGCGTTGACCATGGAGAGCAGAGGAAGACAAAAGGAGAGAGGAAAGAGCCAAGGTAATCGTGGAAAGTCTAAAACGGGCAGATCTAAGTCCAGACTGGGAAAGATAGAGTGCTGGAACTGTGGAAAGAAAGGACATCTGAAGAAAGACTGCAAATCTCTAAAGAAGAAAGGAGATGCACAGAAGGAAACTACCCAGGAAGCAAATGTAGCAGGTGATGTGTTACAAGATGCTTTGATTCTTGCATTAGATAATACTAGTGATTCAGGAGCTTCATGTCATGCTACACCCCATAGGAAATACTTTCATGAGTATGTTCCTGGCGATTTTGGACATGTTTTATTGGGTGATGATGAGCCATGTAAAATTGTTGGAATGGGTAAGGTATAGATAAAAGTTAAGAATGAAACTGATTGGTTGTTGAAAGATGTTAGGCATATTCTTGCTATGAAAAGAAATATGATCTCAATAGGGCAGTTGGGAGATGGCGGCTGTCTATCTACGTTCGGAGAAAAGTGGTGGAAGATCACTAAAGGATCAATGGTGATAGCAAAATGAGACAGAGTAGGTACGTTGTATTTATGTCCTCATAATACTGAACATTCTATCTCTTTAGCTTCCACAGGAACAGATACAGCATCGTGGCATCATAGGCTTGGCCACATGAGTGAGAAGGGGATGCAGATTCTCCACTCAAGGAAGTTGCTGCCGGATTTGAAGCAGGTAAGTTTGGAATTCTGTGAAAACTGTGTTTATGGAAAACAGAAGAGAGTCAGATTTCTCAGGGTTGGGAAACAGAAGAAGAATGAAAAATTAGAGCTTGTGCATACAGATGTATGGGGACCGGCTTAGGTACAATCTCTTGGTGTCTCTCATTATTATGTTACATTTATTGATGATGCAACTAGAAAAACTTGGTTTTATTGCATTAGACAGAAATCTGATGTGTTTGCTACTTTTAAGAAGTGGAAAGCTTTGGTTGAGAATGAGACAGGAAAAAGATTGAAGTGTCTCAGATCTGATAATGGAGGTGAGTACTGCGGCAAGGACTTTGATAGTTACTGTTCATACCATGGGATTCGTAGAGAGAAGACAGTCCCAGGAACACCACAGGAAAATGGTGTGTCAGAAAGAATGAACAGAACGATCATAGAGCGTGCAAGGTGTATGAGAATGCATGCAGGGTTGCCCTTACAGTTTTGGGTGGATGCTGTAAATACTGCTGTTTATTTAATAAACAGAGGACCTTCAAGTGCTTTGGATGGTGGTATTCCAGAGGAAGCATGGACAGATAAAAAGGTAAACTACTCATTTCTGAGAACGTTTGGTTGTGAAGCATTTGTCCATATTGATAAGAAAAATAGAACAAAGCTTGAAGCTAAATCCAAGAAATGTACCTTTATTGGATATGGGGTTGATGAATTTGGTTATCGTTTATGGGATTATGAAAATAACAAAATCATCAGGAGCAGAGATGTGATATTCAATGAAAAGGTCATGTATAAAGATCAGTTGCAGGGAAAGAAACAGGAAAAGGAAAGCACAGAGTACATAGTGCTTGATGAAGTTAAAGAAAATGAAGTTCCGAAGGTGCCAGAAAATCAAGAGCAGCAACAAGTACCTGAAACTCCTGCAACTGTAAGAAGATCTACCAGGTTAAGTAGACTCCCTGAACGATACTCTCCTTCAATGTATTATTTATTGATGACTGATTCTGGTGAACCAGAATGTTATGAAGAAGCAATGCAGGTGGAAACTAGAAAGAAGCGGGAGCAAGGCATGAATGAGGAGATGGACTCATTGGTAGGAAACCAGACTTGGGATTTGGTTAAGTTGCCTGCTGGTAAAAAAGCATTGCAAAACAAATGGATTTACAGGTTGAAGGAAGAAGAAGGAGGTAAGAAGCGGTACAAGGCCAGACTTGTTGTAAAGGGGTTTGCACAGAAGAAAGGTATAGATTTTGATGAAATATTTTCTCCTGTTGTAAAGATGACTTCAATTAGGACTATCTTAAGTCTAGTGGCGGTAGAAGATTTGCATCTTGAACAATTAGATGTAAAAACAGCTTTCCTCCATGGGGATTTGGAGGAAGAAATATATATGCAGCAGCCACAAGGGTATGAGGTCAAAGGTAAGGAGGATCTGGTATGCAGGTTGAAAAAGAGCTTGTATGGCTTGAAGCAAGCTCCAAGGCAGTGGTATCTAAAGTTTGACAGGTTTATGACAGAACAAGGTTATAGTAGATGTCATTCTGATCACTGTGTTTATTTCAAGAAGCTAGACAATGGAAGATATATTATCTTGTTATTGTATGTAGATGACATGCTTGTTGCAGGGTCTGACATGCAGGATATAAATGTACTCAAAAGGAAGCTAGCTAATTCATTTGCGATGAAGGATTTGGGTGCTGCAAAGCAAATCCTTGGTATGAGAATAATGAGAGACAGGAAAAATCGCAAATTGAAATTGTCTCAAAGTGAGTACATACAAAAGGTGTTGGAGAGGTTCAGAATGCAGAATGCAAAACCTGTAAGTACACCTTTGGCTAGCCATTTCAGTCTAAGTAAGGAAATGTGTCCCAAGACACAAGAAGAGACAGATTACATGTCCAAGGTTCCCTATCAATCAGCAGTTGGCAGCTTGATGTATGCCATGGTGTGCACAAGACCAGATATTGCACATGCAGTGGGAGTTGTGAGCAGATATATGAACAATCCAGGTAAAGAACATTGGAAGGCAGTACAGTGGATTCTCAGGTATTTGAGAGGTAATACCACTGAGGCATTATGTTTTGGAGGTTCAGACACTGTTCTACAGGGATATGTTGATGCAGATATGGCAGGTGACAAGGATAGCAGGAGGAGTACCACAGGGTATGTGTTTACTGTAGGTGGAACAGCAGTAAGCTGGATTTCAAAACTACAGAAGGTTGTTGCACTTTCAATAATAGAAGCAGAGTATGTTGCCATTACAGAGGCTAGTAAAGAGATGATTTGGTTGCAGAGGTTTATGGAGGAAGTGGGTAAGAAGCAGAAGGATAGCAGACTGTATAGTGACAACCAGAGTGCCATTCATCTTGCAAAGAACTCAGCATTCCATTCCAGGACTAAACATGTACAGCTCAAGTACCATTTCATACGCTCTGTTCTGGAAGATGAACTGTTAAAGTTGGAAAAGATACATACTAGCCAGAATCCTGCAGACATGTTCACAAAGGTAGTGACCGGAGAGAAACTGAGTTCGTGCTCGGTTTCAGTTGGCCTTCTAGCATGAAGGTGAAGAGGAGAAATTTTCCAAGTCCAAGTCCAGCAAGTGCAGCAGCGGTGGAGTTGTTGTCATCAGTCTCCAAGTGGGAGATTGTTGGTTATGGAGCCAGATCTTCTAGTCTCATAGATGATATTGTATTAGCCGTGTTTGTACCCCGGTTCTATATGATGTGTAGGTGGACTGTACACTCACCCCAGTGGGGCCCATCCCCCCTGGCTGGGGGGTCCGGGGGCCAGCGGTCCCCCGGCGGGGGTTCGGGGGCAATGCCCCTGAAGAAAATTTTTGGGGCTGTTTTCGCCAGCTGTTTTGCGGGCCCATGGTTTTGGGTATCCCGTGGTATTTTCCCATTGTATTTCCCTTATAAAAGAAAGACATTGTAATACGGCTAGGGTTGATGTATTAGGTTTTATGCATTGTAAAGATCTTTGAGAGCTGGAGAGAGACTGTAAAACAGAGAAGAGGAAGTGCAGCGGTTGTGCTGCAGGTTGTATCCCTTCGACTTGCTGGACGGTAATAATAATAAGGACTGGAAAATTCAGTGTGGACGTAGCCCAAGTTGGGTGAACCACGATATATCTGTGTCTCTCTTGTAATGTGTATGTGTGATTATATTTGCATTTCTGTTTATTGTTATTGCTCTGCGATCCTGTTTTTCTAACATTTTCTACTCCATGAGGGTTTCCCAGGATAAATCTGTGTCTCTTGTGTTTATGTTGTGCTTGTTGTTCTTTCAGTGATCCTGTATATGCTATTGTTGTGAAATGGAATGTAATACTGATATTTTCTGTCTTAGCATATTGAATCTTAACAGTGTGGTTTTTCAAGACCAAGAGGTGTGTAAGTTTGTTCGAGGTGGAGTGGCTCGATAAGGAAAGAGGGGGGATTTAGACAGAGAGAGGGAGAGAGGAAGAGAAAGAAGAAATTATGGGGGGGGAGAGAAGGGGGTGGAGAGAGGAGGTAGGGGGAGAATGTGAGGTATGGAGTGAGTGAGAGGATGGAACACATGGAGGTAGAAGGAGAGGGAGGGAGGGGAGAAGCGAGAAGGGAGAGAGAGGGAAAGGAGAGAGAGGGAAGGGAGAGAGAGAGAGGGATGAGGGATGGTTATAGAGGTAGAGGGGTGGTGAAGGAGGGAAATAATGATGGTGATCTTTTTCTTTTAGATGGGGTTTCTCCCAAAGCCTATCCATTAACTTGGTAAAGTATTTTTTACTCTCCTACCAAGCTACTAAAGATAAAACGCATATGTGATACAAATTGCATATGCAAAATGAATCGCAGATGTGATATGAATCGCATATGCATTATAACGCATATGCGTTATAACGCACATGCATTATTTTACAATTTAAAAACTTGGCGGGAACAAGGCTTGGGATGATGTTCAGAAATAGCTTTGAACTATCGAACCTATTGGCTAGAACAAAAAACCAAGGCCATTGCCTGTATTTTAGAACTTTATCAATATGCTCAGTTTCAATGGCATGTTTTGCTATGCAAAACTCAATATTTCTTTATGAAAATATAGAATATTGTAGAGTACAATCTAATGATTCTGAATATGTAATTTTTTCATGAAAATGTATGTTTTATTTATTTATTATTAATTTTCTAAATGACACACGTCAGTTTTCGAAAATACATACATTGATTGGTTTTTATATAACTTTTGATTGCCTTCACCATTTCCCAAGAAAACTATATGGTGCACTAGAGGGGTGGTGAAGGAGGGAAATAACGATGGTGATCTTTTTCTTTTAGATGGGGTTTCTCCCAAAGCCTATCCATTAACTTGGTAAAGTATTTTTTACTCTCCTACCAAGCTACTAAAGATAAAACGCATATGTGATACGAATTGCATATGCGAAATGAATCGCATATGTGATATGAATCACATATGCGTTATAACGCATATGCGATATGAACAAGGAAAAAATGCATATGCGTTATAACGCACATGTGTTATTTTAAAATTTAAAAACTTGGCGGGAACAAGGCTTGGGATGATGTTCGGAAATAGCTTTGAACTACCCAACCTATTGGCTAGAACAAAAAAACCAAGGCCATTGCGTGTATTTTAGAACTCTATCAATATGCTCAGTTTCAATGGCATGTTTTGCTATGCAAAACTCAATATTTCTTTATGAAAATATAGAATATTGTAGAGTACGATCTAACGATTCTGAATATGTATTTTTTTCATGAAAATGTATGTTTTTATTTATTTATTATTAATTTTCTAGATGACACACGTCAGTTTTGGAAAATACATACATCAATTGGTTTTTATATAACTTTTGATTGCCTTCACCATTTCCCAAGAAAACTATGTGGTGCACTAGAGGAGACTGAGCTCTACAATCGTATATATAGAATTCAATGATTTCATTAAATTTTGCCCCTAAAGTGTTGCACCAGCACATAACGTTTTCATTTCAAGGTTTTCTGACTTCAATAATTAATAATAAAAAAAATAATTCATGAAATTTTTTGAAAAAATAGTGTTGCAGTAGGCCCATATGTCCTTTATATGTCTACAACATTTTATCCAAAATTGACATCATTTACCTCAATAAATGCTGCACCCACACAAACATATATGTTATGATGTGCTGAAAATTTGAAAACTCAATTTAACAGAAACTAATTTTATAATCATTTACACAATTGTTTTATAGATAAATGTTGTATATTATGAAAGCTGATTCAATTACCTATCTTTTGTCTTTTACTTCATCTTCAAATCCATTACAGAAGTACCCCTAATTGTCACCTAAAGTCATAGGTTCTAGGTTTTTTTCAGTATTATGTGGCATCTAAAGTGTCTTTAAAGGAGTCCATGATTGTGCATGAGCCCATATACTCTATGATCCTAAACTTTAATTTATTATTATATTGATCTATTTCATAAGTAGATTTTACTCTACTCTACTAGTATTAAGTAGATTTTACTGTACTCTACTAGTATTAGTGTTTTAAGGTTAACACAATAAGATAAATTTTTTGGTGGCAACACTAAAATAGTTGAGGAAAGGAAATATACAATAATAGACTACGTATACTAGTACATTAAACTAAAGTTTTTGGAAACTAACACTAAAGTATTTACAACAATCAATTATATAGAAATCGTATAAAAATTGGATAATTTCTTTATTTTGCAAAATCAAATTTTAGTTGTGTTTTATTGGGCACCACCCAAAATTTTAGAATTTGAGAGTTATAAACTAGATTTTAAAAAATTAAGGCAAGATTTTTTTAAATAAACTAGAATGGTTCCTCAACATTTTCACTCTAAAAAGGGGTTTGCACCTTGAGAGATTGGATCTATCTAAAGATGCTTGGTAGATCCCCTTTAAAAGGAATCTATGCTAATATTAAAAAAATAAAAAATGAAATGTTTACCAAATTTAAAAATTTAAAAATGAAATGTTTACAAGATTCAAAAATGAAATGCAAAAGGTGGAAACCACTTTTTGATTATAATAACATTTTACTTTTAATTTTTTCGAAAACACTTTTTCAGTATAATAACAATTTAGTTTTAATTTCTTTCTCTTATAATAAAATTAAGTGTGACTCTAATATCCTTATAATTGGTGTTTAAAAAAATATTCGAAAAACCTCATGCTTCCTTGGCATATAACCTATATAACAAAATGAAGAATAGAACAGAATCCCTTGAAAAAATATAACATTACAACTAGAGCTTTCAAAATAAGAAAACCCAATCTCATTATAATATATAATTAAAAAATAAATTAAATATGTGCTTATTATTAGCGTCCATGGACTAGTGAAGGAAAAAGACGGAATGGGTTTGTCGGGTAAAAATAGGGTTAGGACTAGAAATGCAGGATCATAAGGTAGCCTATTCATCCGAAAGAATTAGGGTTAGGGTTTTCAAGTGAGAACAAAAGTTAGAATTGCGGCCAAAGCGCTGACTGGTTCGTAGCGTCGTAGGCGGGCGTGAAGTTACATCCATGGGCTATTATTAACGTCCATGGACTAGTCAAGGAAAAAGACTGACTGAGCTTGTGACTGAGCTTGTCAGGCAAAAAATAGGGTTAGGACTAGAAATGCAGGAACATAAGGTAGCCTATTCATCCGAAAGAATTACGGGTAGGGTTTACAAGTTAGAATTGCGGCTTGGGGGATTGCAAAGGGCTGATTGGTTCGTAGAGTGGTGGGCGGGCGCGAAGTTACATCGCCTAGGTGCGGTGTCCCGACCGAGGCAAACGGTTGTCTGGCGCAGGGGGCGCCCGCTGCGTCCCAGGACGCGGAATACGAGGAATGATAGTCGAAGGAGAAAGAGGGGGCAGCGGAGCCAATTTGCGATCCTGGCTATTTTTGGAAGTGGGAGAGATCAACAGGCATGTCGCACGATTAGCCCTTACGCCGACATTTATCCTTCTCGTTCGGATAGTAGTCTCTGCCTCATGCTCCTGCAATTCGTTTAAAGTTCCTATCACAGTATGCTCCTGCAATTCGTTTAATGTTCATATCACAGTATGCTCGTCAATGTCGAATTTAGTCAATGGAGGGCTACCTTTGGGTTTGTAGGTAGTCACGGTTTGCCTCTGGAGGGTCTGTTCCTTGCAGTTCACGTCTTGTGAGTTTGGAGGGGACTGTGCAGCTAAAAAAGCGCTACGAGAAGCAGAGTATTCTACTCCTTGTGGAAGCGACATGGTAGGAATCTCTTCGGCGTCTGTCATGATGATATCCGTGGAAATCACCTGCCAGTCATTAATTGGAACTCAGTTAACAAAATTGAACGCTTGAATTAGATAAAAGTAATAGCAATGTAACAATAACAGAACAAAAATATAACGGAACTGTGTGCGTACCTTGCGCTTTTGGTGGGAGGATCGACCTACGATGACAAAGTTAATTGCTCCGGAGGAGTCGTAGCTCAACCCCTCCTTGAAGGGACTCACAGATGGGAACACTCCATAAACTTTAAAAGAAGCAGCAGAAGTTCAAAGAGAATTTGCTCTGTAACGGTAAGCACCGGATCTACAACGGTTTCCAATGTTGCGGATAACTGTTCTCGAGATTTTCCGGATATGGTAATATATACACATAGCTGAGACTTTTAGCACTCTCTATATCGACTAGACAAATCTAAAGGATAGCCGACATTGTGGCAATGAACGAGGAAAATATCACATCGTTTCGAGGAGATAGTCTTATTTTTCTAGGACTCGCACCTAAAATGAGCAAAGTTTTTATTTTGTGCAATGTTTTATAATAAAAAAAATCATAATTGGTAATTGAGAACTTCTAAAAACAAGGATTATATATATATATACTAAATTTGGTAAAAAATTACAAAGAAGAAAAGGCTTCACATTAAATTTTATATATATATATATATATATATATATATTAAATTTGATAAAAAAACTACAAAAGGAAAAGGACTTCAACATTAAATAATATAGCATTTCTTGTTGTCCAATTTTACCAACAAATCATATGAGCAAAACATTTATGATCATAAGTCTTGCTTTCCCTAATTACAAATTTAAACCATCTACAAGATAACGACCATTTCCTTAGATCCATTTTCAAGGTTACGATCTCATTTTCATTTCCTTAGATCCATTTTCAAGGCTACGGTCTCGTTCCAAACAACCGTAGGGAATTAACATGTGTAAGTGGAAAATAGCCCAATCCCTCTATTACTAAAAATATCTAATTTAGCTAGGTTTCTTTGATAGAGCTGATTAGTTAAAACTTAATCATTGAGAAGCAAAAGGTACTATAATTATTTGACAAATGTTACTTCCCTTTCAAGACGGGTCTAGGTATCAAAACCAATAATTTGGTTGAGATTCATACTTTGTTAAATATTTTCAAGATTTCATTAGAGAAAGAATTATTGAAGAAAGTATGTGGTAATAGTAATTTAATAGTTAGTTAAAGGATCAAAAGATCTTTTAGGATTCAAGACATCTTTATGTGTCCTTATTGAAACAAGTTGCATGAGATGCTAGTGAGTTTAAAGAAACCTATTTTACTCATATAAAGACACAATTTAACAAAGTTCTCAATGAACACTTTTACAAGTGGTGTTGGGACAACAACGTGTGGTATAGAAAGAGAAACACGAGGAGGAGGATCCTTCTTTTGTTCACTAGATCAGTTCTACTATGATTTTGTTTTTATTCTTTACCTAGTATTTATTTTGATCACTTACTATTGCTAACATAGCTAATGTTGTCTTAGGTTGTGATCCAAAGTTTATAAACTAATGTGTCATGGGTCTTTGCATTGTGGTTTTTAAATGCTAATACCTTTTGTGACGTTGCAACACTAGGATTGCGTATGAGTTGGTTGCACAAATTTGGGCCATCATAGATTTCCAAAATTTGTACCCATTCCCAATATCCATAATGCAAATGTATTTTAATTGTTAAGCCTTAGGTATGTTAACACTAGCACAAAGGTGGTGATTAAGCTTAAGGAACATTTGTCTAATATAAAATAAATTCATTTTAAAAGGCATATGTGTTCTAACATGCATGTCTTATATTTGACTACAAAAGTCACAACAATCTATGACCATGAGCATTTCCTCTCTAGATTTGTTATTGTCCCTTTCACAACAAAACCTTCCAATCAAGACATGAAGACATTCTCTTTCAAGTCTCTATTGCAGAAAGCAATTTTCACATCTATTTAATAGAATTTAAACCCATTATGTGTATCCAAATCCAATAGATTAGGAATCACGACCCATTTTTTTATTGGAAAGAAAGTCTCCTCATAGTCAATGTGTTCCTTCTATGCAAAACCTTTTGTCACAAGCCTTTCCTTATGCTTGTCAAGTGAGCCATATTATTTCTACTTTTTCTTGGAGACCAACTTATAGCCAATTGGTTTGGTTCCAAATGAAGGGTTCACAAAATTCCGTGTCCCATTCGTAATGAGAGAATCATATTCATTCCCCATGGCTTCTTTCCACTCATAATGAAAAGCATATTCTTCAAAGTAAGTTTTTTCAAGGTTAGCAGATAAATTCAATTCACAATCATATGAAACATCCATATCATCTACATCACCTAAATTAGAATCTTCTACGTCTCCTCCATCTTCTTGTCTTGAAGAAATTTTGGTTCCTATCTTTCCCATTTCATTGTGATGAACACTTTCAAGTGTCTTTATGACCCACTTTGGAACATCCTATGAGGGTCCAGGTTTCTCAGTTGGTGGTGCTTCTTTCTCTTCAAGATTAAATAATCCAATCTTCTCAATCACATCATCCAAATGAACCTCCAATTGTGGTGAAGTGGAAGGAATTTGTTACTGAGGGGGGTATTGTGCTACAAAAGGATATTCACCCCCTATTCAAGGTGTGGATTCTCATTGTCAAATTCATGAAATGTCTTTAAATGGTGGTGAGTGGAAGCTCATGATGACCACTTTTGGCACATTAAATGCAACAAAAAACTGAAAAATAGGCATCCCTCATCTTTCATGGCTACTTTGAGACACATGCACAATGAATATTAGTTTAAATAAAAAGGATGAAATGTAGGGAATGAAATAATTTTTTTGAATATATAACTTATATTTATTGAAAATTCTCATAACTACCTGACCTATGATTTTTTCTAACATTGACATTTTTTTTTTGTCAAATTATAAGGTATATGTCCTTGTTAGTGCAACCTTTGAGTGCTTAAATGATGGACTCAATATACAAAAAATTGTAAACGTGTAGATAAGAAGTAGTACTAATTTGGTTCTATTTTTCAAAAATAAAAATAACATGTTTTAATATTTTTTATAATTATGTATGTGAGGAGACCTAGAAATCGGTTCACCAAGTTTTACTGTAGATTTTGAAGGTATTAATGTAATGATAAAGGATTATATTATTTATAGCATGTAGAGGTAGGTGTCTTATAGTGAAGCATATAATTTTTTTATTAAATGGTTGAGAAATTATAGAGTTATGGTTAAAACACTCTTAGGGTGTTTTTCTTGGTAAAGAGTTACATCACAAGAAAAATATTTAAAATATATATATATATATATTAAAATTACATATTTGTAATATGTAGAAAGATTTCTATCTATGTCTGCAATTTCATCATCCATGATTGTCTGTAACATAATGTAGCAGGCCTTGAAATGTAAATGTATTGAAAAAAGAGAAAAATTGTCACATTATCCATGGTTTAGCTAGTTCCATAGGATCGGAATGTTTATTTCAAACCTAAATCCACAGAAAAAACATTATGATAGGAGGTGACACATAAGCATGTGGGAAGGAGTGCTTAAAGTGTTATATAATGCGTGCATGTTATGTTTAAATTCAATATTTTTTGCGCCATGTCAAGTATTGTGCATCATGTGCATGATGTGTTATTGTGTGTGTGATGTGTAACAATTACATTGTACATTACAAGGAAATGCTATTTATCTTGCAAACAAAGATCATAATTAATCCTTCCTTAAACATAAATATTGGAAAATGTAACATACAAGTCTTAGTGGAGGTCCATGTTTGAATCCCTATGCAAGAAACGCACAAAGTGGAGGGGAAATAACATACAAGAATGTATATTTCAAAAGTAGAGGGGACATGTATCTAAAATACACCCACGTAGTGCATATTTAGGCACATAGCTATGCCAAAAGGTACCTAATAAGGGTTGTGTAGACCTTAGGAGAGTTTCAAAGTGAAAATAAAAAACAAACAAAATAGAATGATAAAACTAACTAGCATGCAATACAATAAAGAAAATAGAAACTAACAACATAAGCATATTCTTTGCAAACAACATTCATATGACAGAATTATGTAAAGAAAAAAATAATTTCACATTATATTGAATCATAAACTACAAGGAGTAGAGTCACCTAACAAGCATATTGTAAGGCCCCCTGCAGCTATCTGAGGGAGGATCCATTGGTCTTCTAGCAATCTCACAATCCTCAAGCCACCTGTCACACTGGTGATATCAATGAAGTGAAGCAAGAGAAATTAAAGTCCATCTCCAAGTTCGATAGAAATCTTGGAAGAATGATGGCTTTAGCTAAGGAATGGAGAATTGTGTCTAATGAGGACCTTGAGGGTTCTTTTATAGGCCCCGTAGATGGATTTGGAGATAAGGTTGGACTATGTTTTTCCATCCTAAATCCTCTTCTTGATTTGGGCCATATCAGGATATGTGCCTACATTTCCTCTTTTTTGCTGGGAGAAAATATGAAACAACCAAAAATCATGACAGGGTGAGGTTACTTGTTTTTTTAAGAAATGTGTGACTTGGGTCACTTAAATAGAAGGAACGTGAGCGATTTGGGTCACTCTTTTCCTAGTAATATGTGTGACCAATTTCTAAAGTGTCCCATTTTGGTGTTTGACTTTGGTTTTTATAATGTTTTTTCAAGGTCCAATAGGTATAAATGAGGTGGGAATAAGATGGAGTGGTGGCGTATGCAAACGATTGGAATAATGACATGGACCGTGGACAAGTTTGGGTGTTAATAGATTTCCCTGAGATGTGTGAGGTTAGAGGATCATTATATGGCCAACATACAACATAGGAATACTTTGCTTTTAGGATATTAGTGTAATGGTGGCATAGAAGAAGGAGATTGCATCAGAGGGAACTCACCTTCCCACAAGAATACATGGGCCCTTACCTGCAAATACAATAATCAACATGGATGAGGTGCATATAATCTCAAATATAGGGATTAGGTGGGAATTCCCATGCTTGTATCAAAGCCTCAAAATATAAAAGCGGATATAAAAGCAGACCTAATAAATACTTGAATAATTGTTGTGTACATCATAAGTGTCTAGGAGAGACTCAAATCTAGGAGTGTAATCATGGTCCAACTATGGCTGCCCTGAAGGGATGATGTTGGAACAATGAAATACCCATGTGGTGCTGAATCACAATAATTGATGCTTTTCTATAATTGAAGGGAGTCAACATCTGTCAAGAATGAAAAAACTGAAACTATGAATGACAAAAGGTCCAGGGAATTGCATTTGGAACTGTGTACAATGGGATTCATGTAACTGATGGGATTCCAAATCACTATCACCAATGTAGCCTGGATATTTCCAAAAATATGTGGTTGAACGGTTTCCACATAGACTCACCAAAGGACTAGAGTCAAGGATATATGGTGTCTCTGACCAAATAATGAGAGAACCATCAATTGATATGAATATCACTGATGCAATGAGTGAGCTGACCTCGAGAACATGAGAAAAAACCACACCAAGGTCCCTTAGTTAATCAAAGGTAATCATCGATGTTGGTTATGATGATAAGGTACAAGTTACCTCTAGCTCTATTATTTGGAATAGATGTCTTGATGTTGACCAAGGAATACCTATGACTGACAAGGCAATTGTGTGTCCTTGATGGAAGGACACGGGATATAACCAAGAAATGAATTGAACTAGACAAGTAACTAAGACACTCTGTGGGGATACAGGGGTAATTGAGTAATGGACTGAAGATTTCCTTTGTTGAGAGTATGGATGCGTGGATGAACTAAAAGAATGTGTGGAAATCTTGATGGTATCAGGTGAGGGACACAAATAGGATATCGTGGAACCTAAATACAATGTGAGGTCTCATTGATGGAGAAAGTGGGGTACTCATGTTTGAGTTAGAGGTAGTATGATGTCTATATGACTCCAAGGGTGACTCATCACAAAATACTTTGAGCAAAGGTTACCATGGGTGCTAGCGTAAAAAGAGACTATAGACGATCTGTAGGGGTTCTGAGAATTACTATTTTTTGAATGGTTTCTCCAATGCATGAGCACTGAAGAGAGGTTATAGAGGACTACTAAAAAATGATAGCTTCCCAAATGTGTGAACATTTGGAAAAAAGGACGTGATTTAAAGCACCTTTATATAATGGTTGTTGAAGCAAATGGCCAACTCAGCAATATTAGATGAAATAACAAGGAGATAAGCATCTAGTGAAATGATCAGATGATTCAAGTGATTGGGTGATAGTAGATGAAACTTTGTTGGTGGGGTAATACATTGATAGTAATATCCTTTTGGGGTAATGAATGGTGGAAAAAATAATGTGACACTTACAGTATGGGTGGAGAGATAGGATCGTGAGTGTACAATATGAAATGTCAAAATTCCATAACAATGATAGTGTTTGGGAGTCCATGGGGTGGGACAATGAGTGATGATGATAGAGTAATATTCAGATTTGTGCAAATCACAAACTAGATGGACTCCCAATCCTATGGGAAGTTGATAGAATGGGTTTCTAATGGTAAGGTGTACCAAAATGGAAACCATGTGAGGCATTTTCTATTGTCAACTAAGGGAAAATGCAATATTTTCTAGGATGGACCACTTACCAAAACAAAGGGGGTCCTACAAGCATAATAAGGGATAAAAAAGGTTGATGCACAAGATGTTCTGCAGATAGGACCACATTTATGCTAGTTTCAATATTTATACCTGTAGGGAGTAGTCGTTGATTAAAATTAGGGCTGGTGCAAGGTAATGATACCCAATTATGAAACGTTAGTTGCAATGGCATTCTGGAAAAACAGAAATATTATCATTAAAATCAATTATTAGAGGTACCTACAAAACTTTTTCCGATTAGGTGTAAAAATATGAAACGTAGAAAAACGGATGACCTTCCGGAATATATAATTTTTATTTATGGAAAAGTGGTATAACCACCCCAAAATGTCATTATTAGAAGATTGGTATGTTATTTTTTTTTCTAAAACATAATGCACATCTTTTTTTTGACCCGCCTGTTTGCTATGTAAATTTTCAATTTACGAAAGAAAAAAAATATGTAGAGGTGTAGGCAACAGAAAAATCTTGTGCGGGGCTATTTTTCCAAAATTTTAAAAGTCAATTTTATATTTTTTTTAAATTACCGAAGTCAGTGAAGCCCTAAAACGACATTGTCAAGTTTTAATCCACCATATCATGGTCTAAAAATAATCAAAATGCATTTTTTTTTTTAGGTTGTAGGTTTTTTCGTGCTCTTACGTGGGTTATTTTCCGTTTTCGAAATAGGTAAGCCAATCAAAATTTATAGGCCAAATAAACGACCTATGTTTTTTATGAATTTGACATGAGTATAGTTTAAAATGAATTAAAAATAGAGAACAACAACAGATCTATTAAAAAATTATATATTTGGAATTTGCACATAGAGCTCGACAAGTGTGTGCAATTTCATCTGCATTGCACTAATGGAGCTTATGCAGAACTAGTTGTGAAAAAAAGGAAGTTGCAGCGTTTGATGTTTACTGCTATAAATCAGGGATAAATCAGACCGAGCCTAAAGGTGCAATCCAAAGCTAATTCCAAGGTTGCAAGGGCGCCAAAAACAATTTGAATTCAAACATGCACATGCGCATCTACGCGCACGCGCACGAGTGATTGAAAGCACACACACGTTAATAATAGCGCGCACATGTCCTTGCGCGTATGCGCTGTTGTATGCCTTTGTATGGTTTATTTAATTTCCTTTGTCAAGGGGATACATGAAGTTGATGAAGATGTGATGACGAAGAAGATGATGATGATGGAGATGTTGATGAGGAAGGGGGAGATGACAATGATGTTGAAGATGTTGATGATGATGCAAATGATGATGAGATGATGGTGATGATGATGATGATGACAATGGTGATGAAGATGACGATGAGGATGATGGTGATGATGACGATGATGACAATGGTGATGAAGATGACGATGAGGATGATGGTGATGATGATGAGATGATGGTGATGGTGATGATGATGATGGAAATGGTGATGAAGCTGACGATGAGGATGATGGTGATGATGATGATGATGATGATGATGATGATGGTGATGAGGATGATGGTGAGGATGATGATGATCATGATGGTGATGAAGATGATGATGATGAAGATGATGATGATGATGATGATGAATATGATGATGATGATGATCATCATCATCATCATCACCATCACCATCACCATCACCATCATCATCAACATATTCATCATCATTGTCATCTCCCCCTTCCTCATCAACATCTCCACCATCGTCATCTTCTTCATCATCATCATCTTCATCACCATCCTCATCACCATCAACATCATCTCCATCATCATCATCATCTTCATCCTCATCACCATCATCATCATCATCTTCGTCATCATCATCATTGTAATCATCAACACCATCATCATCATCGTCCTTCTTCCTCATCTTCATCAACATCTAGGTCATCATCTTCATCGTTAACGTCATCATCATCATCATCCTCATCATCAACATTGATGGCGATGATGATGAAGATGATGATGGCGATGTTGATGATGAGTACGATGATCATCAACATCATCATCATGTTCATCATCGTACTCATATTCATCACCATCCACCATCATCATCATCATCATCTTTGTCATCACCCTCTTCCTCATCATCATCATCAACAACATCAAGTGATGATGATACGAAGATGATGATGATGATGACGAAGAAGATGGCGATGACGAGTATGATGAGGATGATGAAGATGACGATTTTGATGATGAAGACAATGATCATCGTGACCATGATCATATGATGATGATGATCATATTCGTCATCATCATCATCATTGTACTCATATTCATCATCATCCACCACCATCATCATCATCATCATCATCCTCGTCCTCACAGTGATAATGATGATGAAGATGATGATGATGATCATGGTGATGATGATGATCATGTTGTTGATGATGATGAAGATGATGATGATGATGATGAGAGAGATGTGCTGCATATTCGTCATCTTCTTCATCATCAACATCATCATCATCATCATCATCATTGTGATGCACCTGCAACAATTAATTAATACGAATATGTGAAATAGCAGAAATGACAAAACTCAGAATCACTTTTATATTGATCACAGGCCACTTCAAGGGGGAAACCTCCTATGAACAAGCTCAATACAAATAAATTTATGGTGCCTTCATAGGTCTCAACACACACTTATATACTAAGTCTAGGTGCCAATACTATGGGTCAAAACCATGGGCCACTACAAACTATGGATCAACAATACTACCGGCGACTTACAAAGCATATGCGCCAACAACAATAACACAAAATATTGATAAAAAAATACTACGGGACGACTTACAAAACATATGCGTCCAACAACGACATACTAACAAAGTAAAGACATGGGTTCCTAACATCCCCTCCCCCTTAAAAAAATCTTTGTCCTCAAAGCTTTAGATGTGGAAATTGTTGTTGAATCTGAAGGAGTGGTTCCCATGTAGCATCCTCTGGTTGCATGCCGTGCCACTAGATTAAGACCTCTGTGATAGAGTGAGAGCAAAGCTGACGCATGCGCCGATTGAGGATGGCCTCTGGCTCCAAAAGGATGGATCCTTCATTATCCAGTTCGGGTAAAATCGTTTGTCCATTGATGTTGGTTCCAAGAACTTTCTTCAGACAAGAGACATGAAAGACTGGATGAATGCGGGAAGAAGGAGGAAGTTCCAATTTATAAGCAATGGACCCAATCTTCTGAAGAATCCGATATGGCCCATAGAACTTTGGAGAGAGCTTATGACGCCCTTTGAGTTTCAAGGAGGATTGTTTGTACTGCTGGAGACGAAGAAAAACCATATCGCTGACTTGAAAAGTGCACTCAGAATGGTGCTGATCAGCTTGTTGCTTCATGCGATTTCTTGCCATGTGAAGATTGTCCTGCAAAATGCGAAGAATCTGATCGCGGTTTCGAAGGACCGTGTCACTTCTTGAACTGGTGAACTGGTGGGGGTGTATGGAAGAAGAGCTGGAGGTGCCTGATCATAGACTTCTTCATATGGGGTCATTTTAGAGGCTATGTGGTAAGAGGTATTGTACCACCATTCCGCGAGAGGAAGCCACTTTTCCCACTGATGTTGTTGTTCTGAGGTGAAGCAACGAAGATAGGTTTCCAAACATTTATTGATAATTTCAGTCTGACCATCTATTTGTGGGTGATACCATGAACTCATCTTCAGTTTGGTGCCAGTGTGGAGAAATAGTTCTGTCCAAAAATGACTGGTGAAAGTCACATCACGATCCGAGACAATGGAACAAGGGATGCCATGAAGACGAAATATCTGGTCCAGGAAAATTTGAGCGACGGAGGAGGCTATATAGGGATGGCTGAGAGCACAAAAATGACTATATTTGGAGAGGCGATCAACCACAACAAGAATCACTGTCTTCCCGCCAGATTTAGGGAGCCCTTCAATGAAATCCATAGAAATATCTGTCCAAATCCGTGTATGTATGGGAAAGGGTTCAAGCAATCCTGGAAGGAGTGTTGTTTCACCCTTATTGCGCTGGCAGGTATCACATTCAGCCACCATCTGTTGAATTGTCCTTTTCATGCCCTGCCAAAAGAAGTTACGCCGTGCTCGTTCATACATTTTGAGGAACCCAGAGTGCCCTGCCGATGGAGAAGCATGAAGTTCATAGAAGACAGCCTGTTGAAGATCTGTGCTCTGGGGAAGCACCAGACAACCCTTGTATCGCAGAGAAGCACCATCCCAAGAGTAATGTGGTACAACAGAAGGGTTTTTGGTCAAGCATTGGATGATTTGAGATAAGGAAGAGTCATTGACATAACCCTGTTGAACAGATTGCAACCAATTTGGAATAGGCATAGAAATAGCTGAAAGAGAACCTTGGGCATCAAATGTGCGAGAAAGAGCATCTGCCACAATATTGTCTTTACCCTTCTTGTAAGTGATCTCATAGTCATAACCCATGAGTTTGCTAACCCATTTCTGTTGTGCCGGGGAGGAGATACGCTAGTCCAAGAAATATTTCAGACTCTGGTGATCAGTCTTGATGCATAAGTGATTCCCTAATAGGTATGGGCGCCACTTCTGTACTGCATGCAAAATAGCCATCATTTCCTTCTCATAGGTAGAGGCAGCTAAATTCTTACCTGAAAGGGCTTTGCTGGTGAATGCAATGGGGTGTTCATCTTGAAGGATAACAACACCAAGTCCATTGCCGCAAGCATCACTCTCAATAGTGAAGGGATTGGAAAAATCGGGCATAGCTAGCACAGGTGTAGTACACATAGCTTGCTTTAGTTTGTCAAATGTACACTGAGCAGTAGGTGTCCATGTAAAAGCATCCTTTTTCAATAGAGCAGTTAATGGAGCTGCAATCTTCCCATAATCCTTGACAAACTTGCGGTAGTATCTAGTCAACCCCAAAAAACCACGAAGGCTCTTGAGTGTCTGAGGATGCGGCCAATTGTTCATGGCATCGATTTTGGCAGGATCCACACGAACCCCTTGTGCTGAGATAATGTGCCCGAGATACTCAACTTCCTTTTGTCCAAAAACACATTTAGACTGCTTGGCATGGAGATGATGGCCAGAGAAAAGTTGCATGACAAGATCCAGATGCTGGAGATGTTCATCCCATGTTTGACTGTAGATGAGGATATCATCAAAGAATACCAGAATGAATTTCCGCAAGTAGGGTCGAAATATTTTATTCATTAAGGCCTGGAATGTGGAAGGAGCATTAGTGAGGCCAAAGGGCATGACCAAAAAATCATAATGGCCATCATGTGTGCGAAAAGCTGTTTTAGGGATATCATCCTCATGAACCCGAATTTGATGATACCCAGAACGAAGATCCAACTTGGAGAAAAAGTGAGCCCCATGAAGCTCATCAAGAAGCTCATCAACAACAGGAATTGGAAACTTATCTTTGATGGTGAGGTGATTAAGTGCTCGGAATTCAATGTAGAGGCGCCATGACCCATCCTTTTTGTGGACAAGAATAACTGGAGAAGAAAAGGAACTAGTGCTTGGGCGAATAATACCTTGCTTCAATAAGTCCCGAACGAGCATTTCAATCTCCGTTTTTTGGTGAAATGGGTAGCAATAGGGCCTGATGTTGGGAGGAACGCTTCCAAGAAGGAGATGAATACGATGGTATTCTGGCCTGGAAGGTGGCAATCCCATTGGTTCAGCAAAGACACTTGTATATCGATCCAGAATTTGTTGTAGATCCAAAGGAGTAGTGGAGACCGCTAATGGTTGCATCTGAATGGAATGGATCTGAGCGATGACACCATGTGAATTCTTCTTGAGGAGTTTTTCCATGCGATGTGAACTAATGATACTGAGAGAACTTGGTTGTAATCCTGTCAATGTGTGCTTTTGTCCATTGAGGGAAAACTGCATCCAAAGTTCAGCAAAATCCCATAAGATAGGGCCAAGTGTGCGTAGCCATTGAGTGCCCAAAACCACATCACATCCGCCTAAGGGCAAGGCAAACATGTCAGAGCGGAAGGTATAATCTCCCATAGAGATATGCACATTTCGACACTTCGCTTTGCAAGGTAAGGTTCCCCCATTGGTAACCATGACTTCAAAGTTTGAGCAAGGATGGATAAAACAATCAGCTTGTTTGGCGATCCGAGGGTCAATGAAATTATGAGTGCTACCAGAATCAATGAGTATTGTAAGAGGAAGCTTCTTGAAGTAACCCCTGACCCGCTTTGTTTGGGGGGTGGTTATTCCAGCTAAAGCATGGAGAGATAACTCTGGCTGGTCATCTTGAGACGGAGGGTCAATAGGCGGTTCCTGAATGTCGACTGGAGCATCCAGTGTTTCTGGATCTTCATCACCAATTTCAGAGGCAGGCGGAGACTCCACATCCAAGAGATAGAGCTTTTACTGAACACATCTATGTCCCTGAGTGAATTTCTCAGCATAATTATAGCAAAGCCCCTTTTCTCTGCGTGCTTGCATCTCTGTTTCAGACAAACACTTGATAGGAGTCGGTCGAGGAGCCTGCGGTATAGGTGGTCGCTGAGAACCCATATTTCGGAAGGGAACAAAAGTGGGCTTGGAGCATTGTTGGGATACAATCTTGTCTTCTGCCAACTTAGCCAACCATAGGGCTTCCATCATTGTGGTGGGACAGAACATTTTGACCTCAGAGCGGATGGCATCCTTTAGACCACTGATAAAACAACTCCAGTAAAAGTCATTAGACAATCCTTCGGTGTGGGTGGATAGGTTCTCAAATTCGATTTGATACTCTCTCACAGTGCCAATTTGGCGAAGTTTAGTGAGGGCTCCGGTGAAGTCATCAAAAGCACTAGGACCAAATTGTTGCAAAAGGAGCTGGCAAAAGTCTGACCATTTGGGCTCTGGATGAGCCTTGATGTACCAATGGTACCATTGAAGAGCTTCTTGTTCCAAGTGAAAGGATGCCAGTGGAACTTTGTTGACATCAAAAGTATTATGTAGAATGAAATACTGTTCTGCACAATAGATCCATCCAGTTGTATCAGTACCATTGAAGCGAGGAAAATCAAGCTTCGAACCACGAAAATTGCTGGAAGAAGAGAACCCATTTTCTGATGAAGACTTGGACTGTCGTTTGTTGTTCATAGCTGAATGTTCAAGATGGAGGCCGAGAAATTTTTCATCTAGATCCTGGAGTTTGGCTTGGATGGCTGCAAGTGCTTCTTCCATGGTTTTTGCTCCTGCATGGGTGACAAACATAACTAGGAGTTTTTTTTTTTTTTTTTTTGACTGGGTAGGAAAACAAAAACAGAAACTGCTTCAGTAAGGGAAAATATGGACTTGGGAAAAACTCTGAAGGGTAATTGGGGTTTGACTAGGTGTTGGACACTGTCGACTAGACAGGGAAGCAAAAATGAGGATTTCAGAAGTGGGGTGAAATAATGGGAAAATTTGGCAGAGGGGGACAAAGAAGCAGAATTCAGAAAGGAACTCTGTGGTAAAATTTGAAGGTGATTGGGTGAAATCTGAGGAAGTTATGGCAAACCCTAAAAATAGACAAATGTGGGCTTTCAAGCTTTGGGAAGGAGAATTGGGGATAGGGTCCTCAGGAATGAAATATGCAGAATGGGATGACAGGGGTTCCTCTAAAATTTCAAGGGAAACAAAGTGAAAACAAGGGAGATATGGACAAAAAACTGAATTTTATACTCGGGAATGATTTTTTTTTTTTTTTCCAAACTGGAGCGGCTACGGCTACGGCTCGAAAGGGATCTGGAACAGCGCCGAATGGATTGAAAATGGCTGGATCTGGAACGGCTTGCAAAATGGATCTGAAACGACGCAGTAGTGATCGACAATAGTTCAGCTGAAAGTAGATATGGACCCCAGGTATGTGCGGCTTCCTAACAGTTTAGGGGTTTCACTCGGCCACCAATGTTGTCTGACGGCTTGCGTATTGGGGCAGTACCCCTCACTCCATGGCTTAGGTAAAACTGATAACCGCTTTGCCACAAATGACAGCTCTTGGTTTACCTCACGGGTGGGAACTAGTCAATCAGGTAGGGGTCATTGCCCTTTTCGCTGGCAGGTCCTCTCAATGGGCCAACTACTTCGGGGTTCTTGTGGTACTCCTCACAATGAGTTTTAGGGCTTATGCCCAAGTAATTCCCACAGTTAAGCGGATAGGGATTATTCCCAAATCCGAACCTGCAACAGATGCGAAAAAAAAAAATTTGGCAGAAATCTCACCCAGCGAGCCCAAGAAAGTGCTCTGATACCAGATGTGATGCACCTCCAACAATTAATTAATACGAATATGAGAAATAGCAGAAATGACATAACTCAGGATCACTTTTATATTGATCACAGGCCACTTCGAGGGGGCAACCTCCTATGAGCAAGCTCAATACAAATAACTTCACGGTGCCTTCATAGGTCTCAACACACACTTATATACTAAGTCTAGGCACCAATACTATGGGTCAAAACCATGGGCCACTACAAACTATGGATCAACAATACTACGGGCGACTTACAAAGCATATGTGCCAACAACAATAACACAAACTATTGATCAACAAATACTACGGGACGACTAACAAAGCATATGCGTCCAACAACAACATACTAACAAAGTAAAGACATGGGTTCCTAACAATCATCATCATCATCATCATCTCCATTAGTCATCATCATCATCACCATCTTCATTATCATCATCGTCGTCATCATCATCATCATCATAATCATCATCATCATGAGGATGATGGTGATGACGAGTATGATGAGGATGATGAAGATGACTGTTATGATGACTATCATCATCATCATCATCATCATACGATCATCATCTTCATCATCCTCATCATCATCCACATCCTCACAATGATGATGATGATGATGATGAGGAAGTTGATGATGATGATGAAGATGTTGATGATGCGCTGCATATTCCTCGTCATCTTCATCATGATCATCATCACCATCATCATCATCATCTCCAAATTAGTCATCATCATCATCATACTCATATTCATCATCATCCACTATCATTATCATCATCATCATATCATCACGACGAAGACGATGATGATGTGTTGCATATTCATCATCATCTCCAACAACATCTTCGTCATCTTCATCATCATCGTCATCATCATCATCCCCATGCTCGTCCTCACAATTATGATGATGACGATGATGATGATGATCATGCTGTGGATCATGTTGTGGATGATGATGATGTGTTGCATATTCGTCATCATCTTCATCATCAACATCATAATCATCATCATCATCATCACCATCATCTCCATTAGTCATCATCGCCATCATCATCAACATCTTCATCATCATCATGATCTTCATCATCATCTTCATCATCATCATCATGAAGATGATGATGATGATGATGATGATGATGATGATGATGACGACGATGAAGATGGTGATGATGATGATGATGGTGGAGATGGTGATGATGATGATTATGTTGATGTATATGTAACTTCGGAATGTATTTCACATATATGTATATTGTATTCCTATAGAGATGGTTTTATTCCTCTATACGGAAGTGTCGTTATTTATATTGTAAGTGTCGTAACTTATACTTGATGGGTTATTAGACCACCTTGTTTGGGGTCGGCCCTGTATAAGTCATGTGGGTCAGAGGGTTATTAGACCACCCTATTGGGGTTCGGCCATGTGGGTCGAAGGGTTATTAGACCACCCTATTGGGGGTCGGCCCAGTCAGCATTATGTTATGTGGTTAAGTTCGAGCCTACATTAGTTAGGTAAAAAGGCAAGTCAAGTCAAGTATAAATAGAGTGCGGGAGGCACTCTATTTGATCACTCACTTCTCACTCATGCACTCAAGGAGGAGTGGCGCACTTATGGAGGAGGAGGATCTGCTGCTAGGTTATGTCTATCTCTTATGGTTGGTTGTGTCATTGCTCTATCTATCTCTGAGGAAGTTATTGGGGTTTCTCACCTTTATGGTTTTCCCCAAGTAAATCTTTGTGTCTCTTGTGTGCTTGCATTATTGTCTCCATGATTGATATGTTGTAGATATGCTGTACATGTTGTTCTCTCAGTTAAGATCCTAGATCAGATTGAAGTAAATTCTGAAAATTTAACATGGTATCAGAGCTAGCCTGAAAGAAGGCATGATATGGCATGTATGACACTTGTTGCACTTACGATGCTAGGGCTTGATATAGCAAAAACCAGTCATCGTAGAACTTTCGCTATAAATCCGTTTTGGAAACGTTTGCAGATCTGAAATTGTTACAGGACGAATCTAAGATCCACATGTATCTTGTGTCCAAAGGACAACCTCTAATTCGTTGTACTTTGTGATTTATGATCTGTGCAACATAGGGTTTCTGCCTCTTCCAGATCTGAGTCAAAATCAGGTGACCTTGGGAACAAGGTCATAACTTGGGATAGGAAGCTCCAAATGACATTTCGTAAAAAGTGACATGTAGTACACAGACTGTACTATCTCAGAAAAATTTTGAAGAGGCCGAAGTTGAACCAGTGACACGTGGCACGCCGTACAAGTGCGCTCTCCTGTATTATCCCATAAACAGGTCACGTTGCGACACTTAGCATAAATCTCTCTCAGTGAGTCCAATTGAGGTCAAACCTATCAGGATGGAAATATAACAGGCCGAGCTATTTCAGAAAACTTTTTCAGAGGCCGAAGTTCAAACAGTGACACGTGGCACGCCGTACAAGTTCGCTCTCCTGTTTTATCCCAAAACAGGTCACGTTGTGACATTTGGCATAACTCCCTCTCAGAGAATCCAATTGAGGTCAGACCTATCAGGATGGAAAGATAACAGGTCAGGCTATCTCAAGAAACATTTTCAGACCCTGTGGATCAAAAGGTTCAGAGTTACACCAGAAACAATCAGGTACATATTTCTGTCAAAACATAATTATTTTTGAGTACCTTCATTCATGGCTTCCGAAATTTAGGGCTTTGGAGAAAGTTGAAATTTTTGTAATCGGAGACCACGGATGGATGCTACTCATCAAAATAGAAATTTAGAGACCAAGATCAGAATTTTTGGTTGGGAAGAAGGCCGGGCTTGAACAAACCCTAGTTCGGGACTTTGATCAGAAAAGTGGAAAATTAGGGCTTCTATAAAAATGGGAATTTTTGAAATCTGTGACCACGGCTGGAAGCTCCTCAGAAAAATAGAATCTTAGAGCTTTGGATCAAACCTTTTGATTGGGAAGAAGAGTGGGCTTCATCAAACCCCAGTTTAGGGTCACGTCCAGTGAATCCGAAAGTTTCAAAGGCAAAATTGAGGAGTGAAACTTTGCAGTTTTCAAATTCTGAATATACCAGTCTGATCAGCTCATCAAGGCGCATATTTCTATCCTTTCGGAAGTTTGAAATTCAAAGTTTGAATTTTTGGGGTTTCTCTGACAAACCCATATCCAGCTCAAGGTCCATTTCTTGCAAATCAAGTGGATAGGGTTAATCCTAGAAGAAGATGGATTGGTCACCTGCATAAGTGAAGAAGTTCTTGTTTCAGAGGGAGATGAGGCTAAGGCCTTACATAAGAAGATTACAAGCGATCTCGACAGGTATGACTCATCAAGGTATGTTTTGAGATTTGTTGATGATTAATTTTATGGTATGTTTGTCTTCATGTTATTACGGTTAGTACAATCTTGATTTTAGATTTGTCGTATCACCTTAACAAAATTATGAATGCATGATAGAAGATATTCATTGGTTAGGGTGTTGACACTTATGATTGTACTAATGCATTATGGTGTTGTATGAGGTTTATGTTGTCTACTAATATGAAAGGTACACCAAGAAAGACAAATCATGTTCCAGTTCAGGAACATATGATCATGATGACATGAGGATAAAGACTCATCCATTGTCATGGATCTCATAGAAGATCCATTTACGAGGTATGTATAACTTGGTTTTATAATGGTTAACCTATGAGATATACAGGTTACTAGCACAAGTCATTGAAGAAGAACAAGAAGACATCATGTGAGTATGTTAGACATAATTAGCTAGCATGCTAATCCATGTATGTTTTTCCTATATCAAGTTAGAATCTCACCTTGTGATAAGATCCTTTATTTAAGTATACTTGGCATGATTGATTATGATTATTCATTGAAGTTAGTAATCATGGGTTTAGGCATATTATGATTTTTACTTTGATTGATGATATGACTAACCAGAAGAATCATGAAGATATAGGTTTGAATAATCACAGGTTTTATGCATATTATATCTCTTATCTTGATTGATGATTCAACTAAAGAGTCATAACCATAAGAATCCCACATAAACCTTGAATGCTATGCTTATTATTCTATTTGAAATGATCATGACTATACATGCTTGAAATTATTGTGTTTTAATAGTATACTAATGAATGTATGATTTTATATGAGATCACAAGGATAACACAATCATGATACTAATAAGCATGCATAGGGACCAAGGATGAATATGAGTTCAAGAACAGGTAATTCAGGAAGCAAAAATCAAGAGGGAGCACACTCCAGTTGCTCCTGCAAGAAATCAAAGGAACACACTTCAATAGTTTCTGCAAGGATGTAGATATTCAGAGGGAGTTGACCATCTTTCTACCTTCCACAACAGAAAGGTGTAGAAGAAGCTACTTCAGATTAGGACTCCGGCATCTCCTGCAAGGAAGCGAAGACTCAGAGGGAGTCCACCCAACGAACAAACAAAGATAAGTATTTTTTCATGCATAGTTGTTTGTTTAAATAAAATTGTTCAATGATGTATATGCTCATGTTCCTAGACTTAGGATATGTATTGTGCATATTAGAATAGTTGCATTGATGAACAGTGTACTACTAATATACATGGGTAAGTGGCCTATGGCACTGTACAACATTCCATTGCTACTTATCTAGAATGAAACCTCTTTGCTGACATGTTGGGAGTTGTGCACACTCTTAACAATGTTCTGGTAGAGATTGGAAGGCATCTAGAAAGTTACGGGATATGGATAAATGTTGTATTGAAGCATTGGCTAAGATAATTGCATGACTGTATGACATATTTCTTTATGTGTAAGAATTTGTTCTGAAAACTATGAGATGTTTTCTAATCATGCAATTTAACTTGTTGTGTAGGAAATATTGTATACCATCACCTACAAAAGAAGGACTACAACATTTGTTCAACAACAAAGTTATCTATTGAAAATATTGAAGATATTCAAGTTCCCAGGATCTAGGAAGAATGCCATGATCGAGGAGTACTAGTTGATCATGAAGATGTTTGGGATGCAGTCCCAAGACCTGAAGGGGAGTCTGTAGTGACTTCCAAGAGGATCTACAAGATCAAGCATGCTGCAGGTGGTAGCATAGAGACTTTTGCTCCTATAGCCAGATACACTTCCATTAGATCCATACTGGCTCTGGCTGCAGTGATGAAATGGAAGATACACCAAATGGATTTCAAGACAGCTTTCTTGAATGGTGTAGTTGAAGAAGAAGTGTATGTGGAGCAGCCACTTGGTTCTGAGACACATGACAAGGAGCCATATATGTGCAGAACTTGGTATGGTAGGATAGACAGCTTTCTATCCAGTTTGGGCTTTACCAAGAGTAAAGCGGATTCCAACCTATACTACAAGGTTGAGGAAGGCAATCCAGTGATACTACTTTTGTATATGGATGACCTGTTTATTACAGGTGAAGATAGATTGATATCCGACACAAAGCGAAAGATTGATGCCGAGTTCTAGATGAAGAACTTGTGGATGATGCACTATTTTCTAGGTATGGAGGTGTGGCAGAGTGCAGATGGAATCTTCCTTGGACAAGGGAAGTATGCAGTAGAGATCCTGAAGAGGTTTGGGATGATGGACTGCAAGGCCATGGCCACACCTATGGCATTAAACTTGAACTTTCTGTGTGATGCTTCATCTAAGCCGGTTGATATCACTATGTATCGTCAGATTATTGGGTCCTTGATGTACATGATGAACAGGAGACCATATATTTGCTTTGCGGTGAACACATTGAACCAGTTCCTGATGGATCCAAGGAGTGTTCACCTGGTTGCTGTAAAGCATATTCTGAGGTACCTGAAGGGTACAGTTGATTATGGGCTCAAGTATGATGTGAATCAAAAGTTTAACCTACAGGGTTATGTTGATTCAGATTGTGCAGGAAGTGCTGCATATAGGAAGAGGACTTCTGGGTGCTGCTTCAGTATGGGATCAAGTGTGATCTCTTGGTTTAGAAGGAAGCAATCCTATGTAGCACTGAGTATAGACTAAACAGAGTATGTTGCAGCCTGTTCAGCTAGTTGTGAGGTAGTATGGATTTGGAAAATATTGTCTGAGTTATTTGATCTACCGCTGGAGGCTACTGGTATATTTTGTGACAATCAGAGTTGTGTGAAGCTGTCTTAGAACCCAGTGTTCCACGACAGGTCGAAACACATAGAGATCAAATATCACTATATCAAGGGATATGGTGCAGAGAGGAGCAGTGAAGCTCCTGTATGATTGCGACAGATGAGCAGATTGCAGATGTATTTACGAAGCCACTAGCCAGAGTGAAGTTCGAGCACTTCAGAGAGAGGCTTGGTGTTCTTTAGATCGACGACACTTCGAGGAAGAAGTGATGGAGACAGTTGCTATAGCCATTCCTAGCATGGTGGAAGGGGGCTCCTTCACATGGCTATGGATGTAAGTGCTGGATGATGAGCATCAGGATGTTGTTCTAGTTTCTGCTCTGTATGATCAGTTGGATCATTTACATTTGTATGTATATGTATGCATCATGTTGGATGCTGAATATGATCAGTTGGATCATTTATGTATGTACGCATCATGTTGGATGCTAGATATGATCAATTGGATCATTTATGTATGTACGCATCATGTTGGATGTTGGATATGATCAGTTGGATCATTTATGTATGTATGCATCATGTTGGATGCTTGGACCATGTATTTGTATATGTATCAGGTGGATATGTTGTATGATTAGGTAGATCATATATGTTGATATGTATCAGGTAGATACATTGTCTGGATCATGTATCTATGTATGTATCAGGTGGATACATTGTGTATGGCGATATGTATCAGGTAGATACTTGGTATGCATCAGGTAGATGCAATGTATGATCAGGATGATCGTGGATGATGAGCTTCTCTAGATGACATGCATTAGGACGATGCAATGATGATGATCAGGATGATCATGTGTACATCAGGATGATGTATGGAGAGTATCAGGTTGATACTATGTGGCCATGGACATGTTGTGCAGATGAGCATGTAAGTAGACCTGGGAGATCTAGACAGGATGAAAAAGGCCTCAGATGCTCTTTCGAGGCATTGCTCTGGGAGGACATGTAAGTAGACCTGGGAGATCTAGACATGATGAAAAAGGCCTCAGATGCTCTTTTGATGCATTGTCCTATGGCATGTAAGTGGACCTGGGAGATTTGGATAGGAAGAAAAAGGCCTCAGATGCTCTTTTGAGGTATTGCCATCACCACATGTAATATGCTCCTGGGAGATCTGGACGGGATGAAAAAGGCCTTAGATGCCTTAGCCAGGTTTTGTGGTAGACCACATGTAATGTGCTCCTGAGAGATCCGACAGGTAGAGCTATGTGCTCATAATAGCTTGGGATGCTTTAGCCAGGTTTTGTGGTGAGATCACATGTAATGTGCTCCTGGGAGATCCGACAGGTAGAGCTGTGTGCTCGTAATAGCCTGGGATGCTTCAGCCAAGTTTTGTGATGGGTCACATGTAATGTACTCCCGGGAGATCTGACAGGTAGAGCTGTGTGCTTGTAACAGCCTGGGATGCTACCGCCAGGTTTTGTGATGCACGTAATAAGTCCTGAGGATTCCACAATATGGCCAGTGATGATGAAGACCTGCAGGTGGTGGGACTACATCCAGTATGAAAAAGGATTGGCTTTGTAGAACTTCCTATGACGACTAGATTCAAATATTGATTGAGATAGCAGCTGCAGTGACGATGATGATGATTCGAGGATGATGCATCGATGATGATGATCCAGAGAAGAAGACTTGCGCTAGATGATCTGTGTCGGGAAATACCTTCCCAGTTAAGAGGGAGTGTTGATGTATATGTAACTTTGAAATGTATTTCATATATGTATATTGTACTCCTATAGAGATGGTATTATTCCTCTATACGGAAGTGTTTGTATTCCTATAGAGATGTTATTATTCCTCTATACGGAAGTGTTGTCATTTATATTGTAAGTGTCATAACTTATACTTGATGGGTTATTAGACCACCTTGTTGGGGTCGGCCCTCTATAAGTCATGTGGGTCGAAGGGTTATTAGACCACCCTATTGGGGGTCGGCCATGTGGGTCAAAGGGTTATTAGACCACCCTGTTGGGTGTCGGCCCAGTCAGCATTATGTTATGTGGTTAAGTTAAGGCCGACCTAGTAAAGGTTATTAGGCAAGTCAAGTCAAGTATAAATAGAGTGCGAGAGGAACTCTATTTCATCATTCTATTCTCTCTCACACTCTCGGGAGAGTGGCGCACTTGTGGAGGAGGAGAAGCTACTGCTAGGAGATGTCTATCTTTTATGCTTGGGTTGTATCATTGTTCTATCTATCTCTGAGGAAGTTATTGGGGTTTTTCACCTTTACGGTTTTCCTCAAGTAAACTATGTGTCTCTTGTGTGCTTGCATTATTGTGTTCATGATTGATATGTTGTAGATATGCTATACATGTTGTTCTCTCATTTAAGATCCTAGATCAAATTGAAGTAAATTCTGAAAAATTAACAGTCATCTCTAGGTTCCTCATCAACATCTCCATCATCACATCTTCTTCGTCATTATCGTCATCATCTTCATTGCCATTACCATCATCATCAACGTCTTCATCATCATCACCATCTTCATCATCATCATTAACTCTAACTCTAACCCTAATTCAATTTCCTTCTAGAACTCTAACCCTAGCCCTCACCCAAACCCTAGCACTAAACCATCTTCTTCATCATCACCATCACCATCACCACCACCATCATAATCATCATCAATGTCTTCATCATAATCACCATCATCATCATGAACGTCTTCCAGCTGGGAATGGTAGCGATACCTGCCCGGTCGAAGATTTTGCAAATTTGACCCCAATGTGAAGGCCATGCCAATTTGCTCAAAGGGGCCATTTCTCGTCCGGAGGCCCCCGGCATGCATGGCCATCTTGGACAGGTCTACAATGGCCACATGGATCTATGGGAGCCAATGGAATCCAATACCACTCGACGGTTTGGGTTTCATGGCCCTAGAACAAATCCCCAAAGTGTCCCTGAATGGCCCTGGGGTGCCCGAATAAAATGCTTGTAGCATCCAAACCGTGGCTCCATTGGATGCAAGACAGAACGAGCCATCGAATGACGACTGTGGCTCCAATCAACGAACCGTCGACTCTGTTGGATTCAGGACGTTGGGATAGTGCTAGGGGTGCCCCTCTCCTCCAGTTTTGTGGCCCGAGTGTCACCTTGTAGGTCCATCTTGGAAACTAGCATTTTGCTTAGTGAGGGAGTGTGCATTTTTTGGACACAAGGGTCAACTTTGAAATGATGGAGTTGTTGATGAGGAACCTAGAGATGACAATGATGATGAAGATGGTAATGATGATGAAGACATTGATGATGATGGTGATGGTGGTGATGATGATGATGATGAAGATGATTATGATGGAGATGTTGATGAGGAACCTAGAGATGACAATGATGATGAAAATGGTGATGATGATGAAGACGTTGATGATGATGGTGATGGTGATGAAGATGATGATGATGATGATGATGATGAAGATGATGATGATGGAGATGTTGATGAGGAACCTAGAGATGACAATGATGATGAATATGGTGATGATGGTGAAGACGTTGATGATGATGGTGAGGGTGATGAAGATGATGATGATGATGACGAAGATGATGATGATGATGAAGAAGATAATGATGATGATGAAGATGATGTATCTAAGTGGTTATCTATAGGAATCAAGCATCAATATTCAACCATAAATGAGCATGTATTATAAATATAAGAGTTTTTTGAGTTGGGGATATCCCTTAAGTTACCCAAAGCATGAAAAAAGTTTGGGTGGGCACAAAACCAAGAGAACAATTTTTTTTGAAGAGGGCATGTGGGGTGGGAGGTCGACCTCCAAAAACTCAAGAATTGACATGGGTGAGGTAGGTCTAAATCCTCCCTCATGGACATTTCCAACCATTAGGTCACAATGATGAACATGCTAGTGCTACTCAATTAGATGATGAAGTAGCTCAAGACAATATGGAAGTTGTTGCATCACATGAACCACATACATATTCTTTAGAACCGATTCAAAATGACACTATTGAATTGAATATGATTGAAGGTTGTCAAGTGGCAAGAAGCCTCAATGAACAAATGACATTGCAAATCCAAAAACCCTAGCATGAATGGTTATCATAAGCCATGATGAATATGAATATGATGAATATGAATATGATAAATGGAGATGTTGATGAGGAACCTAGAGATGACATTGATGATGAAGATGTTGATGATGATGATGATGGTGATGATGGTGAAGACGTTGATGATGATGGTGATGGTGGTGGTGATGGTGATGGTGATGGTGGTGGTGATGGTGATGGTGACGATGAACAAGATGGTTTAGTGCTAGGGTTTGGGTGAGGGTTAGGGTTAGAGTTATAGAAGGAAATTGAATTAGGGTTAGAGCTAGAGTTAATGATGATGATGAAGATGGTGATGATGATGAAGACGTTGATGATGATGGTGATGGTGATGAAGATGATGATGATGACGACCAGCAAGATGTGATGATGATGGTGATGGTGATGGTGATGAATATGATGATGATGAAGAAGAAGATGATGATGGAGATGTTGAGGAGGAGCGTAGAGATGCCAATGATGATGAAGATGGTGATGATGATGAAGACGTTGATGATGATGGTGATGGTGATGATGATGTTGATGATGATGATGAAAAGTCTCTCTAAGTGGTTATCTATAGGAATAAAGCATCAACCTCCAATCATAAATGAGCATGTTTTAAAATAAATTGCTAGGATACATATATAAGAGTCTAGAAGATCTCTATTAAATTTTCCATCAAATTTGGTCAAGGAGATTCTAGTATCTAGTTAAAATATATTAGTGGAAACCCTAGGTTGATGACACGATGCTTGGATAAGGGAAAAAACCCAAAATCTAGCTATATTTGGGTGAGCATTGAGCATGGGGAACCAAATCTATGAATATGTGTATTGTTAAATATAATTTTGTTGGGTGAAGCCAATAACCAACATAATCATCATAATATAAGTTTTTTGGGGTTGGGGATATACCTCAAGGTACCCAAAGCATAAAAAAGGTTTGGGTGGGCACAAAACTAAAGAGAGAGAAACTAAAGAGATATTTGATCGATAAGGAATTTCACAGTTCCACAATGCCTTTCTCAAGTAGAGATCTCAAAAATACCACCCTTGAAACTTTATGATAACTCCCTACCCCAAGTGGAAGACCCTTCTATCCATACATGGATTCCTAGAAGGTTTCATCTACCAAGTTAAATTTTCAAGACCATTGTAATAGATTATGTACTTCAAAAAATTTCCTAAAACCTAGGTAATTCTAATCTTGAGAACCTATCAAAACCGCTATCTTCAAATGCTACAAACATAAATAGATATTTAAGAAAATACTAACTCAAATTGCTCAAATTTCATCCAAATCATATCACCATTTTATTCAACATAAAAGAGAAGCATGGAACAGTTTAATACATATGGGAAAAATAAAAAACATAGGCAAAGACATGTATGTATGTATGTATCAACAAAAAATGCATGTACCAATGAAATAACATAAAACTATGCATACCTCGATGTAGAACATAACATTCTTTGATGCAATTCTTTCTCTTATGTAAAGTTGATTCGCCTCATTCAGTAAATCCATCTGGATCATCTCTGTTGCTAATTGTCTCCATTAATCTCTTGTGCTCTGAATGAGGCAGGTAGTAGCATACCTTGGTTGAGATCTTGCTTGACATTGTCTGTAGATGGATGTTTGTGCCAATGATCAAGTTTGTGAAGTGATACACCACTGAACCTGGTCTGTAATCCATGAATGCATCCCCACTAGTCTTTCTTGACTTCCCATCTAGTGTAAGATATTTCCCCTTAACCACCATCGAGCCAGTAGAAAATTCAATTCCTTCATCATTGATTAATGATTTGTAGAGGGTTTTCTTACCTTGAATGCACCATTCCAACCAATAATACGCACCCCATTCATTGTCTTTTGGTGCAACAACTGCGTATATGTGTCCTAGTTGTACAAGATCTGAGATATGGTCATAGTCTATCGAAATCACTGACTAACCCTCCTCTAACTGGGTTATTTCAACAACTGCACGTTGGTCTACTGCAAGTGACACACGATCCCATTCATCAACCCAGTCCATGCATTCGCATTCACCCCATTTGCCACTGCTGCAAGGGATGCAAAAGCATGCAAGCTTTCGCATCCATATTTCAAATAAGGGGTTATTTGAGCTTTGAACTGAATGAAATCCATGTGTTCCTTGTACTATGCCACAACTATAGGAACGTGATTGATCTATGTTAGCCACTAGCCAAAAATTTCTCACCACACTTCCTGCCACTAATGATGTTTGTTAATCTCTTTCCTGGTCTAACATTGTTGTGGAGCACCATTGAACTATGGACTATGCATCTCGGATATGAGGTTCCTTGTCAAAACTCATCTCTTCCCTTCGTAGTGCGGTCTTGATGCATGCACCTGCCCCATCATTCTATCATTTTTCGTGCCTGGTCTCAAAATAGTTCCATATATGCGGCACATTATAAGTCTTATGCAAAATACTCATCCATTGGAATACTCGGGCATTTTTGAACTAGCCCACACAACCATCTGACCATATCCAATGTTGATCCATCTGTATATCTCTCTCCTTCAACTGATCATAAAAAATTCGAAAACAATGTTGCACATAATTCAGATCATGGGCTCTATCATCACTTATGTAAAAGGTTGTCTCCTTCAGTATTATCCTCTTGTCATTGCTGCTCTCTGGCCCATGCCTATACATAATATGTACCATGATGCTGACTTGGTATGAATGGTAGTATTGACTATGGATTTCATTTTGTGGTTGAAGGGTGTAATTTTCTGCAAAATCCACAATTGACACTATGGTTCCAATAGGAAATGTGTCCCTGCATTTTCTATACTGCTCATATTGCCATCGTGCTACATGCACATGTTGAACATACTGCTCTGTTTTATCGTAGAACTCCGTCAAGAAGTCACATACCGGTACTTGTTACCATGGAAACAAGGGAAATATTACAATGTGGCCTTTGGAAAACTGTATATGTCATAAATTGAATGTGTAATATGAAAAATATGCAATATTCATTTGTACCTGTGACTTCACTAATGCAATCTTTTTACTTCACTAATGCAATAAATTGATAGGTCACGTACTTGAAGCTCTGCATCTCCACGCCCATCACACCAAATTCGTGCTCCTTGCTTTCATGAATGCAACAGTTCAAAAGAGAAAACCCACTGCACCTATAGCATGTCCCATATAGACACGATTTTTCATAATACTTTTGTCCTTCGGGCCTTGGAAACATGATGTTGTGGATAAAGTCTCTTTATGCATTCGGTGGTAGTATGGATTCATTGCAGCCATGCACAATGTTAGTATGCAAATCATAAAATATATGTTTATATGTGTCATAATAATATTCATATTCTACATGGTACCTACAACAACAAGTGTTCCGATCAATGCATATACGAACGTACCATGGTTTGCATTTCTCAAAGGACCTTTGGCCCAGGTTCAATTGTGTGTGCTCGTTCCTGAATCTCTCACAGAGATCAGTCTGTGTGGTGTCAAGGAAGTGTTTAACCTGGGGTTCATGTTCAATAGAACCTTTTCTCATCTTTAGCATGTCTCTTTGGTTTGATGAAGGTCTAGTATGATCATGGCAAAAAATTTGTACTAACTCCTTAACAGCATCAATTAGCTTCCTATCTGCACGAGGCAACCTACCAACAAAATCCCAACAATTGTTTCCACCCGGAGTGTCAATATTTTCTCTTATAACAAAGTACTTTTTAATAGTTTTTCTATTTAATTTCAGTATGTGAGAAGTGTTTGATAGCCGGAGACATGGCCTTGTGGACTTGCTTACAACTGATTCCGCTAAAACATGACGAGCCACACAAATATGTTTTGTACGAGACGTCTTCCCAATCACATTAAATGCATATTGGAGATTTCTAACAATATGACTGTTGGCCTTTGAACTTTTAACCATCTTTATGCCCACAATTTTCCTAACAACAACTAAACAACGTGACTTTAACAAACATAGCAATAATTGGCATTTACCTGCATCACCTTTGGATTCAAAATATTCTTTGACAATTTTGTTGTATTGCCATTCGATAGTGCGTTTGGCAACTTTCCTTCAAGCCCCGACATAGCACTCTCATCCACATGAATATGTCTAGGATTTATTTTTCTTGCACTGGACAGTCGAGGTAGGGAGGGTGGACATGAGACATGAATACCGGAGCTTGTTTGTTGTGGTGCTTCGTTCATAGATTGGGCGATAATGGGAGTGTGGTCGACATGGTTGTGGTCTTCTTGGGAATATTGCAAATTAAGCAAGGCTTGTATGTCCATCTCTACACATGCAGCATCTCCCAAAATTCTTGTGTCGTGAGGAAGTTCAGCATGACTCATTGATGGATTGTTGGTTGGAGATTGTGTTGATATTGGAATTGGAGGTGGGTCCATTGAACGCGACCGCTTTACCTATGGTTCTGAACAAGAGGTTGTCGTGTCAAAAATTGTGTTAGGATCAGTGGCAGGATCCGGGGCAATGATAGGACCATGTCGCAATCTTTCCATTCCCAACCTAGCCTTTTCTCCTAAGTCATTGAGCTTTTCAATGGGAAGATTCCTTCTATATTTTCTTTTTGCGTTTCGTGAGTTTCGCATCTCCAAAAGTCTCTTTAACACAACTATTAGGCCTACCCCTACAAAAGAAACAACAAATAAGATATTAGTGCCATTATACAATGAACTTGACACATTCCAACATAACTTACCACTTTACAAATTAACATATACAACTATAGACTATGTTGGTTTATTTGTGTTTGAATAAACATCATTATCCCTTACAATTCCAATAAATATAGATGATGGTTGGTCAAGTGTAGAGTGGAGAAACTAGTCTCTTGGCTAGCCATGAATTCATAAAAATTATGGTAGTAACACCCTACAACAGAGATGGCTAGAGATGCCTTGGGAATAGTTTGATAGTTTTTTAACATCAAATAAGGTAACCTACGAGAATAGTTTGGGAATAGTTTTTCTTATTGGTTTACATCATATTTTTCACCTTAATTAGTTTCATTTTTTTCTTTCTCCCTTAATGTTATCAATTCTAAATTTTGCACCTAGTTTGATTGCTTTGTCTTCATAGTGGAATGGTATATCCTTCCATTTGAGGCAATGTCCTTTACCATCTGAAATTACTAGGTTGTATAACACCTTAAGGAGTTGAATAAACAACAACAAACTATTTCCTTATCTATAAACCTTGAGATGACAAAATGTGATTTCGAGTTTAAAATACCCATGGTTGAATTGAGCAGTGCATCACAATAGAATGAATGGATACCTTGTATTGTGCAAAACCTTAAGGAGGATGCAAAGGTTTCTAACAAGGATCATGGTCTTGGGAAGGGTGATTAGGGGGATTATAATTTGACCTTTCAATGTGCAATATCTAGGGTGGGGAGGTGTTGGAGAGTGGGGAACTAGGGACTATACCAACAATGATCATGTTGAATAGAGCATGAAGTGGGAAAGTCTTGGTTTTTGGAAAAAAAATCATTATTAAAGGTGAGGGGATATTGTAAGGATGGTAAATATGGATGAATATTATCATATTTGTATTCATAGAGAAAGGAAAGGTGCATATACTTATAGATATCCTCTTTCCATACAATGGTATTGAATAAGAGATGAGAGAGTTGAGGTTTTGTGGATGAGTTGAAGTGATATTTTTAGTCATGTTTAGTGAGTGTGTAGTATTTTTTGCTAGCATAATATGAGGTGAAAAGAACAAAATTAACTTGGGAACTAATTACACAATGAGGAGGTTGCATATTTCATCTTGTCTAGTGTTCATATGAGTTTTTTTAGATGTGAACTTGGGAAATCTTATTGTCAAATTCATTGCTGTCTATGCATGGATATTGTTGTGGGCATATGATAAAAAAAAAGGCATGGGAGAATATCAAATCTTGTGAATGAAAAGACTTATTTACAATTCACCATACCTCTATAGAAATGATCTCCACTTGCAATGGAAACTGGTAGCTTGAATGTATCCACTGGATTCCAAGACCACTGAAGATGTTTGTTAGATTCCAAGGATGATTTTGTGTCCAATAGATCAATGAGTGTCCAAAATATCAATGAGTGTGAGCCAATAAGAAACCTGTAAGAGATTGAAACCCGCAAAAGAAATGAAACCCGTGTTTTTGGTAGAATTCCTGAGAAACAGAGAACTCTGTTTTTTTAACTAGTAACAGGGATGCTGTAATGCCCACCTCGGTACCTTAACTGTTTTGTAGTGCCCCTAAAATGACTATGGACTTTAAGAGCACCTGTCGAGTGACCCAGCGTAACAGACTTAAATAAAGTGGCCCTTCGAGTTAGGATGTGTCTTAATAAGGGAGAATCACCTGATGATGTGCATGACTATAGTTGATAAATAAATTAATGAATTGAATTATATGTGTGGACTGGGATAATTGATTAATCAGTTCTTGCTTAAATGCTTAGCCTTGATTGGTCAAGTCAAAGTATAGTAGGACAGCTACAACCCTAGCTTTGTGACTTGGGAGGATGCAACTGAGATGTGTCATAGCCTTCCACATTTATTCTGAACTTCGGGACGAAGTTCTAAATAAGTAGGGGTGTATGTAGTGCCCCTAGACTACTGTAGACATTGAGGGCACTTGCTTAGTGACCCGACTATTTGAAACATTAATAAAATAATCCTTTGATTTTATTTTGAGTATATTTATGATTACGATTGATTGTAAATCAATAAAATAATGATTTATGTTTGTGAGAAATGTGTGTAGCGACAGGTGAAACGGTTCACCGAAGGACACACAAAGGAATATGAAGGGTCGTAGAGTACGGGTAAATCACACACAGGGGGAGCGACGACGATGTCGACTTCCGACAAGAATACCATGCATGAGCAGATAAGCACTGATCCGCTTGCTCAAGAGGAATGCGTGAGGGCATACGAGGTAGGCCACGACGGAGCTGGTCACGTACGAGTTGAGGGGCGCGCAGTGAGAACAGACTCACTCCTCAGCGCCATTAGTCCCTAGATATCATGTAGACGGAGGATGGATGGTAACGATTCCTAAAATCCCTACAAGAGTTCCCGCAAGTCAAAACAGAAAGATGGTGGCAGAAGGGCCCGACGATGCGGTACCCTGTCGAGAAACGAAAGAATGGACGCAAGGACCCAACGATGAGGTACCATGCCAAGGAATGGAAACCATGGATGACTGGACCCGACGGAGTGGTGCCATGTCAGAGAATTAAAGTTAAGGAACCAGGAGCCCAACGACGCGGCACCGTGATCCTAGTGAGTTTGATTGTTAAATTAAACTGCATAAAAACTTAGGAGAATAACTCTAGATTATTACTTAGCAAATGCATAAAAAAAAATATAGTTTAGACATTTGCACATGAATAGTTGTTTTTGTTGAGCATTTAAAATAATAGAAATCATTATTTAGGAGCAAAATAGAATCCTAAGATTAGACACCTAGTCAACTAAAAGCTAGGAGTTGATTAAAATATCTGGGGGACAAACTAGAGCAAACTTAGGGATGTAGGTACACTTCCCAGAGAAACTGACACTTGGATGGGTGAGTGTTTTAATTAAATAATTAATTAAAAATATTTAATTATGCATGAAGCGACATGTGTCGCAGGAGATTTTCCTTTATAAGGAAGGCTTGGGGAATGGGTAAAGGGCCCATAATTTGGACGATTGTCGTAATTTTCGAATGCCTCAAAGACTTGCTGCTATCTAAGGGTTTGGCTAAGAAATCCTGGTGGGAAGGGAAACCCAAGCGGGATTTCTGAAAAATGTGTGTGAGCTCTACGACCCAAAGCTCGGGGGAGGCCATGCGATTGAAAGCATGAGCCTATGGTTGGGTGGCGGAGCTAATGGTTGCTTCACCTATGGTTAAACGAGCTTTGCTGGTTATGGTTATGGTTTGTTTTAATTTGCTAGTTTATTCATTTATTTAGTTTATTTATCCAGTCGTTATGCTTTCTAATCTCTTTTGTATCAAGTGGTTGAGTTTCAGGTTAAACAGGAAAGACCCTAGAGGAGGGGCCCTACAGATGCGCATGTGTGATTAAATGCGTGCACGTGTGTTTTAGCACGTACACATCACTAGCATGCACGCGCCCCTATATAACGTTTACACCATTTATTCCCCAACGTTTACACCATTTAATGCCAAACCTTCCCGCACTTCAAAAATATTTGCATAAATTGGACTCGGTGATGAAGTTTGAAGGGTGGGTCTTAATTTTTATTTGAAGGGCTTACTCTTTCCGTCTTGACACATTTGATAATTTATGGTTGTCTATGCGCCTTGACCCAATTGATATTGTAAGATGAGGATGTGCATGCATAATAATCCTTATTTATGACTATGCGATGAGGATTTAAATTGAAGAGGATGTAAAAACATGTTATTTTTATATGTATTTTGAAGGTGAGTGTCAAAGAGAAACGTGGTGATAAAACACCTATGTTTGGAAGGATGAAGGGAGGTTACATGATCATGATCATGCCACCCATCAAATTGAAGACAATTCCTGAGCCAAAATTTGTTTTTTTTAATTTTATTAATAACCATTGTGGTACTTTGGTCGAAATGTTTTTTCTAACTCATTGTTTCTCCATATTCTGTGCCTACGGCCACCTCTCTATATCAATGCATAAAATAAACGTCTTCTTGGTTTTTGGTTATAGTTGCATGCCATTATTTGTAGTTGCATGACATTGAGTGTTGTTTAGAGTTTTCGTGAGTCTTTGACATTCATGCAATAAATGAAGTCTTGTAGAGGAGGACTCATCAAAGGGGCAATTTCAATTTCATTTTGACAAAAAACTTATTTTGTAAAGATCAAATGCCATGAATGCATCCTCATCCTACCATGCAAGACAATGGATATGTTGAAAAGCATTGAACATCATCGAAGAATGAAAACAGGTTCCTTGAGATCTTATTGAAGCATATTGAGCTCAATTGAATTCCACCTAGGCCTTAATTGAAAATTCTAGACCTCACGCATCATCAATAACACATAGAATCCATGACACTATCCCTCTACAAGGAGCCTTTTTCATATGAATTGAATATTGCTGGCATTATAATGTCTTGGACATCAAGGATTTATCTTGGCTCCTTAACCATGGATAGTGGAGGGAAACAAGAACCTCCAACACCAACTCTTGCTTCTTAGGCACACACACCATGAATGAGTCCCTGGACCACCACATATGAAATCTATAGGGTATTAGTCAACTTCAAGTGTGTTATGTGTGCGATGACTATGTTAGTTGTGAACCAAAAATGGGTCTCAATGTTTGACCAAGGTATATGTAAAACAAGAAGCTTCTCATGCCTTCAATGAAGCTTCTCGGGCTCAAGCACCTTGAACAACACCTACAACTCAATAATCTTCTTAGGAAACGATGTTGAATGCATCTTCAAACCACCACACATAACCCTTGTGGGGTATCTCTAGCAAATGTAGAGGGATACATATACCATGATTAGGCTACATTGCATTCCTTAAACATCATCATCATCATCATCGTAATCATCAACATCATATTCGTCGTTTTCATCATCATCATCATCATCATCATCCTCATCATCACCACCTTCTTCATCATCGTCATCATCATCAACATCTTCGTCATCATCATCATCATCATCAACATCATCATCATCATCTTCTTCTTCATCATCATCATTGATAATGATGATGATGACGAAGATGATGATGATGATGATGATGGTGATGATGAAGATGATGGATAATGACGAAGATGAGTATGAAGA